>JANSTV010125039.1:0-17945 GCA_027564135.1 Lestremia cinerea
GAAGACTGTGACTGCTTGTGGATTGTGCTGCCAATTTATACAATGTTTTTGTCTTATTATGAAATGTCAGCTGTCTGATGCGACTCTCCTTCAGATATGGGACCCATAAATATCCTCAATCAAACGTACATTGCTCATGGCGGTATACGTATGTTTGCGTCGGGATTATCGGCATTGTTTGTTTACTGAGTGAAATTTGAAAAAAAAACTGCTGTCTCATGGCAAGTGAATGAAGCGCGAGCGCACGTCAAATGTGCGAACTGTGATGCGATTCCATACGAATTTAATTTACGTAAAGTATATGACGGCATTTCCATTGGCCGGGTAAGCGTTGAGACAACATTCGGGAGATAACCGAGTTAATTCAAATATAACCGTTTGTTTGTTTGTTGTTTGTGGTTTGTTGGTTTGTGGTCAAAATTTATTGTTGGGCTTTTTCTTTCAGCTTGGGATGGCAGAAGTTGATGCTTTTGTTGAGCTTTGATTGTGAAATTCGTTGTTATGCCGAGATCAGCACATTATGATGCCAACGTTCCGAGCAAAGGAATTTCCATTATCTCTTCGTTTTGCGTATGTGGTGATTCAGAACTGTCCAATCGCCATTAGAATGCAGCGTGTTTCGATGAAATATTGCAGGCAGATGAATACAATCAGCCATTGTCTGATTGTCGTGCAGCGTCGTAAAAATGCTAATGTCTACTGTCGTGATACTAGTACGTATTGGATTCGCCATGGTGTTCGTTGCGACGAATGATGAAATTCTCGGACAACATCAGTCAAACGCGGTTATCGAATCCGGTTGAAAATCAAACGCGAAAAGTAAATATTTGGAAGCTGTGGATGACGCTGAGGTCGTCTATGCGTGAACTTTTGCTTTTGAGTGAATGTGAGTTGTGTTTTTGAAGATTACTGATATGAATGGGGTTTTCTTCTGAAATTTATCGAGGAATAGAAAAGCACGTGAGCAGTCATTTTTAAACTGAATTTCCTCGATTTTTTTTAGCAGAAATCTCGTGTCGAAAATAATCTTTGCTTCGCTAATACTTCCGCCCAAGTGTACCCCACATATTAATGGAATTCCCCAACCGTTAGTTTATGTTTATCTTTCTGCTTGCGCAAGACAAATCTCATGCGTTGCTTATCATCGCTGTTATTGTGCTTAGGAAGACAATATCTCACGTGTTGTTTTTGGTTTTGGAAGCTGCAAGCTAAACAGTGCTTGTCAATAATAAAATTCAGTGTTATTTTGCATACAAGAGGCCAGCTCCGTTTATTTTTGAATGAACTTTGAAATTTCTAGAGTAATTGGCTATTTCGAACTAAAAAAATTGAATTTCTTGATTTTGTATTGCTCTATTTCTATTTCCATGTTTTCGACGAAATTTTGTTTTGTTTTTAGAGTTTTGCCTGAAGATGATCCTTCAAACGGATCGAATGCAAGCAAGTTTTTGAAAAATAAAAATAACCGTCCACAAGAGTGCAAGCAACACAACAATTGTTTCGATTAAAAAAATTGAGCTTGCTCTCTCTCTGACAAAGTCCAGGACTTTCCCTTTAGTCTCTTCCACGCAGAAGATTACAAAGAATACTCTTCCGAAGCATGTTCCCGCGTAAATTCCCATGCAGCCGTTCAATCGAATATACTCGCAGAGCAGTGGGAAGCTCTTTAAGCTTATGCAAGCGATCGCCGCCATGAACATGATGCATATTAATGAGCCAATAGACCGCAATTTGATAGGCAACAGCTCGCTCATCAGCACGAATGGCAGTGGCATGACTCCTACAGATGCAATCAAAACGACAAATGACAAGCTGGTGACGGGGATCCAATCAACGGAAGACACGTCGAAGCCGGCCTCGTAGAGATATTGAAAGGCACCCATGGTGGCCAAGCCTACTGTGCATCCCGTTAGAGAGACAATCAGCAAGATCTTGCGACCTATTCGGTCTACGAGTTGAAGTGCTATCAAACACCCGATGACTTGCAACGCAGAGAATATGATTGAGGAGACGTGTGGATCCAATTCGCTGCCGGAAGCTTGGAAAACATTCGCTGAGTACGTCAATATGGTGAAGGCACCGCAAAGAATGCTCAAAAACATTAGCACGAAGCTGATAAGCATGCCTTTGCGAGCTTGAGGTTCACCTGGGGCGAAGAAGAAGTGGGATATAAACGTTCTTCGCGGTGGGAAAGGTAAATGAAGGATTCTTACAGAAGTCGCTGAACCGCACATGGGATTCGGCTTTCTGCTTCAGATTTACTTTCATCTGTTCGAACTCTTTCTGGAAGATTCGCTTGTCCTCTTCGTTCTCACTGGTGAAATGTTTGTAGTATTTCAGCGACTCCTCCGCCTCCTGAAAATCGAATTGATTTGATTCCCGTTCCGACTTTGAAGGGATGTGTGACCTACCTTCTCGAGACCTCTTTCCAAGTACGACTGCGGAGTGTCTGGCAGCGTGGAAAAAATGACAAGGAATGAAATCGGCAGAGGAGCATTGCAAAGTGGCATTTTGAATGAGTCCAGGTACGTTCCAAATATGAACGACATCATGATGCCTCCGTTGTAGGAAAATAGGAAATTGGACCCCAGAATTCCACGAATCCTGAGAGATTCCTCTTGGTTAGAAGCTAGTTTCACAAGCCAAAAGTAATTCGCTTACCTGCTGTCTGCGATTTCTGCCACGTACAATGGAATAGCTATGTAGACTCCAATATTCTTGAGACTAACAGATGGTCGACATTATTACCGAAGTATATTAACAGCCAAAATGCGGTATGGGGAATCGCCAAGGACAAGATCGTTATTTTCCGACCAAGTTTTCCCAATGCGTAGGTGAATGCCGAAATGGAAACAAAGCCACCAATTGATAGCAGTGCGCCAAGATATGACGTCTCAGAAAGCGAAACTGGTCCAGTTTCCAATGGAGATTCGTCTGATTGTAAAAGTGGCAGGACTGGAGTGAGCCAGCCCACAGAACTTCCTTGCGACAATACGATTTGGTTTGCTAAAACATTTTGTTCAAGTTTATTAGAACTTCCCGAGGGCTGTGAATTGATGAATCGAGATTGACTCACCTGAGATAACTGCAAAATATTGATTCCACAATTCCCTGAACAAAAGGAAGCTTCCCGTTTTTGCCACCATCGTAGTTTTTGTGAAAACGATTAATCAACTAATTTCAAGTTTAAATTCAAGTTTTATTGTTGCGCGGCGGCTGACGCACTTCTTGGCACTGTTTCCTTTACGTTGAACTTCACTAGCTTTGATAATTTTCAAATTAACACTCACTTATCTGATCAGAGAGACTTGCTTCATCATCTCTGGCACGCAATCAAGTGAATTATGTGTGTATTATGAAATACCGTAGAAGCGAATCCATGGCAATAGAGTTTGAAACAAAGCAATGAACGCACGTTGGAGATATTCAGCAAAGCTGATAGAAGTTGTTTGCGAACTGTAAAGCAATATTCTATCATATCCAGTCTGGGAATCCGCGGATGACCTGCCAAATTTTACTGCGTATTTGACGATTCTCTTCTCCTTGCTCTTTCGGCATTGACATTGCTCACTCCAGCAAAATCGATTACAACGATTACATGTGCGTTGTGAAATCATTTCGTGAAGAAAATTATGAATCTTGTCCAACTTGCATCGCTTGTGCTTGGTGGTTTTCCTTATCCCCAGTTTGTGATTATGAGCGGATGCTTATCATCTTTTGTTGATGGTTGATAATAGAGAGTTTGCGGGAGCCTTGCTCTTCGTTTTTGTTCAAAAGCCGATTCAATTGTCTCGTAAAGATTTATTCTATATAAGCTTAATCGCTAAATTACTCAAACTTTCGAAATTAAAAAACTGAGCACGACCTCTCTCTAACAAAGTCTAAAACTTTTCCTTTCGTCTCTTCCACGCAGAAGATCACGAAAAATACTCCTGCGAAGCATGTTCCCGCGTAAATCCCCATGCAGCCGTATAGTCGGATATACTCGGAGAGCAGTGGGAAGGTCTTCAGGCTTACAAACCCGACCACCGTCATGAAAACAACGCAACTTAATGAACCGATGGATCGTAGTTTGAGTGGCAGTAACTCGGCCATCAGCACAAGTGGCAACGGCATGACTCCTATAGATGCAATCAAAACGACAAATGACAAGCTGGTGACGGGGATCCAATCAACGGAAGACACGTCGAAGCCGGCCTCGTAGAGATATTGAAAGGCACCCATGGTGGCCAAGCCTACTGTGCATCCCGTTAGAGAGACAATCAGCAAGATCTTGCGACCTATTCGGTCTACGAGTTGAAGTGCTATCAAACACCCGATGACTTGCAACGCAGAGAATATGATTGAGGAGACGTGTGGATCCAATTCGCTGCCGGAAGCTTGGAAAACATTCGCTGAGTACGTCAATATGGTGAAGGCACCGCAAAGAATGCTCAAAAACATTAGCACGAAGCTGATAAGCATGCCTTTGCGAGCTTGAGGTTCACCTGGGGCGAAGAAGAAGTGGGATATAAACGTTCTTCGCGGTGGGAAAGGTAAATGAAGGATTCTTACAGAAGTCGCTGAACCGCACATGGGATTCGGCTTTCTGCTTCAGATTTACTTTCATCTGTTCGAACTCTTTCTGGAAGATTCGCTTGTCCTCTTCGTTCTCACTGGTGAAATGTTTGTAGTATTTCAGCGACTCCTCCGCCTCCTGAAATTGGATTGATTTGATTCCCGTTCCAACTTTTAAAGGATGTGCGACCTACCTTCTCGAGACCTCTTTCCAAGTACGACTGCGGAGTATCTGGCAGCGTACAGAAAATGATGAAGAATAAAATCGGCAAGAGGGCGTAAATCAGAGGCATTTTGAATGAATCCAGATACGTCCCGAGTATGAACGACATCATGATGCCTCCGTTGTAGCAAACTAGAAAAATTGACCCTAGAATTCCACGAATTCTGGAAATTCCTATCGATTAGGTTCTGGCTTCCCAAGTCGTTAGTTCTTCTCTTACCTGCTGTCGGCAATTTCAGCCACATATAACGGAATACAAACGTAAAGTCCCCCACCGGTGGCACCCGCCAAAACTCTTGATAGTAAAAGATGGTTGACATGATTACCGAAATAAATTGATATCCAGAATCCTATGTGCGGAACTGCCAACAACATAATCGTTTTCTTACGACCCAGTTTTGTCAGCGAGTAGGTGAATGCGCCAATACAGATCAAGCTACCAACTGAGGTCAAGGAGCCAAGCCATGACGCCTCAGAAAGCGACACTGGGCCAGATTCCAATGGAGATTCGTCAGATTGTAGAAGCGGCAGCACTGGCGTTAGCCAGCCTAAGGCACCACCATGCGATAATACGAGAAGGTTTGCTAAATCGAATTTGTTAAGGCCATTAGAACCTGCCAATGGCTGTCACTTGAAGATTTGGGTATAACTCACCTGAGATGACAGCAAAATACTGATGCCACAATTCTCTGAACAGAAGAAAACTCTCCGTTTTCGCGACCATCGTAATTTGAGAGAAAATGAATATTCGACTGTTTCGAAGTCTGAACTTGAACTGTTTTGTCGCGCTGAATACTCAAGCAGACTACTTATCCATTCCAAAAACGTTGAACCAGACACCTAAGCTGCAATTACATCTCACGCCATGAGCGTTGCTGCTCTTAATATTATATTTTCTGATCTGAATTATCATTATCAACTGGATGACTGGTTGTCTTAATCATCTTTAGTCGGCAATCAAGTGAATTATGGCGAAACCGCACACATGTTCTATGACATTGCAAGCCGCCTAATAAAGCAATAACTCATCAGATTTGCTCATAGGATACGCGGATCAAGTGAGGTGAACCAAACCACAAATTACACAAAAATACACTCATTTATATTTCTGCGGTGTATGCGCGGTGTACGCACGGTGCTTGGGCTTGCAGCCGGAGAGCTTACTGCTTAGTGAGCAGTAAGCAGTGCCTACTTTTCAGTTAACCTCTGAATGCCTTCGGAACTGACGCCTTGCAGTCGTGCTATTGCCTAGCATAGATTTAATGTAAAGTTAACTAACTTCTTTACTCAAACAATCAAAACTAAAAGATTGAACTTGATCTCCCTCTCGCGACCATCGAAGTGTGTGGGAAATTATGTATTCAACTATTACTGTTTCAAGCGTCGAGCAACAGAAAAATGGGTTAAAAACATTCAACTTGACACTATTTGTGAAACTGTTGCTCTCGAATTGAACGATGCTGTTTTCAATTATCATTGTCAATTTCCTTTTTTTTTTTTTAAAAGACCCACTTAGTCATCTTTAGCTTGCAATCCACTGATTTTTTGCGAAATAGTAGACTGTGTGCATGTCATTGCTGATAAAAGGTGTTTACAAATCGTAAAGCAAAGACTTATAGAAAAAATTTGATTTGAAGAGCCGAGGGTGCAATATCTCTTCGCGTTTTCATTGGCTACCTCTCGGTAGTTGATTACCATTTTGTTTGGCGTTGTTTAGAGGATTACCCTATTGTTTGGCTTCGTTTCAGTGACGTCTTTGCAATTTCAAACAATTCGTTTTTGAATGAAGCAATCACCAGCAATCCACCAAGAAAAAGCTGAGGAATTCCTTAGGAATGCTGCACACGTGCGTTTTAGATAAGCTCGATTGATTCAGTAGTTTGACTCGAGGCCTAGCAGCTCTAGAAATCAAAGTCGAAAAAAGACACACCCACGCTTTCTACAACCAATTTTAAGACTGGCAATAATCGCTTAATATTCAAAATGATCTTTGGCGACTGTCAAAGGTTGTTGCAAATGAATTGGGAGCTCGCCTCCTTGTACTGTTTTGTGGATTTTTCTCCTCAGTTGACTCTTCATTGTTCCCTCTTCCAATAACCTCTGTTCCATAAACAATTTTTGAAATTTTCCCTCAAGGCTTTGAGACCTCAATTTATTTATTTTTGTATTCATTCAAACAATTATAGGGATAAAGTGCTTTGAAAATAAATAATCAAAGGAAGCTATGCTAATAGTATGTTGATTTAGTTGCTAGATCGGCACGATAGAACTGGCTCTTCGCTTAACAAGATCCAATACTTTGCCCTTCGTCTCGTCCATGTAGAAAACAACGAAGAACACTCCAAAGAAGCAAATGGAAGCGAAGATCCACATGCAACTGTACAATCGAATGATTTCAGACAAGACAGGAAACACTTTCAAATAGGAGAAAGCGATTGTAGTCAAGGCTACCATGCAAATCGTGCTGCCAATCGACCGTAGCTTCAATGGAAGCACTTCGGCAATGACCACAAATGGCAATGGCACGATTCCGAGTGATGCCGTCAGGACGACAAACGACAAACTGGTGACGGGAACCCAGTCGAACGATGAAATACTGTAGCCCCGTTCGAAAGTGTATTGAAAGGCCCCCATCACAACCAGGCCCAGTGAGCTTCCGGCCAAGGAAACAACTAGCAGAATCTTTCGGCCCAGCCGATCAACAATTTGAGATGCCACCAACGTGCCAACAATTTGAACCGAAGCGAAAATCATCGTTGACACGTTTGGATCGAAATGGCTGCCGGATGCTTCAAAGACATTCGCCATGTAAGACACCAGTGTGAAGACTCCGCAGGACTGGTTCAGGAACATCAACATCACTCCTATTATTAATCCTTTGCGAGCTGCCGGTTCACCTGGAAATATTGATGCGCTTGGATCTGAGTTCATTTATGAAGAGATGGATGTCTTACCGAAATCGCTGAATCGGAAATCAGATTGCGTTTTCTGTTTCAGCGCCAATTTCATATTCTCGAAGTTTTTCTGAAACGTGAGTTCCTCTTCTGCGTTGTTGTTGTCGCCATGTTGATAATATCGGAAAGATTTCTCAGCTTCCTAAAAGTGGTTTTGAGGTCAATTCGAGAAATTGATTTGAAGAGGAGGAGCAGGAGTTTACTTTCAAGAGTCCCTTCTGCAAATACGACTGCGGGGTATCAGGCAAAGTCCAAAAATTGATGGTGAACAGAATCGGGAAGAAGACGAATATCATCGGAATGATCGAGTAAGTGAAGTATGCTCCCAGAATAAACGATAACAAGACTCCAGCATTGTATGAGACCAAGAAAATAGTGCCGAGCACTCCACGAATCCTAAAATAACATTGGATGAGAATTGATCATTCAAAAAACAATTTAAACTTACCGGCTATCGGCAATCTCCGACACAAAAATCGGAATGCAAATATAAATCCCACCACCGGAGAACCCACCTAGAAATCTTGCGATCAGCAAATGCACGAAGTGGTTTCCGAACAGAGTCGCTAGCCAGAAAATCAATTGTGGAGCGACAACCAGGAGGATGCACCTCTTCAGGCCCCACTTAGATATGACTGCCCCAAAGAAAATATTTCCAAACATTCCGCCCAGACAAATAATCGAGCCGAGCCACGAGGCCTGTTCTACCGTCATCGGTCCAGATGTCAATGGGGAATCATCTGATTGCAAGACGCGCAAGGCCGGCGAAAGCCAGCCGAGAGTTCCACCATGCGTAAAAACGATGAAGTTCGCTGAAATCGACTCACTCAATCTCAATCTTACTGAAGATTGTTAGAAAATCGTCTCGTCTCACCCGAAATTACTGCAAAATATTGATGCCACAGCTTGCTGAACATAGCCCCTGAGCTCACTGTCATGATGATCACACAATTGAAAACAATACCACTCCTCCGATTATGAAAATTCAAATGAAATTCGATCTGATACGTTTCGTCAATTTATAAGAAGCAATTCTGCAAGCAGTGACGACAATGGTTGATATATTTAGCTTTTGTTCTCGATATCTGTTTGTCTTTAGATTTTCTTGCTTTGGAGAATTTATAAGAGATGCGCACAATCTGAATGTGATTGAGGCGAAATATCCGTTAGTCTTTCGACCCGCGTGCAACAATATGTTGATTTCGATTGCCACGAGGCACGGCGATAAGAGAGGAAATTTGTTGGCGAAATCATTTAATGAAAGGCATCATGGTTCATTCCCATTCAAAATTCACTGGAGTTCACCTCAGGATGCTGCCGATGGTCGCCTCCACCAAGGTTGACTAACCAGTATCGTTTGAATTTTCAATCTAATGAACATTTGAAAATGGAACCCGGCTGATAACAATAATAATTTCACTTAATTATCGGTTCCGCGCAAATTTGTCGAACCGAAAACCTATCTCTAAATTATCCAAGAAAGGGAAATCCAGTAACAACTGCCTTTTACGATGCAACCTCAAACTGATATCAAATGGAGTTTACGGAGAATACCAACGACGATTTTTTGAACAAGTCGAGCTTTATATTTGCTTTTTAAGGAAAATTTTGTTCGAAAAAACTTTTCGAAAACAACGGTTAAAGACCGTTACTTTTGCTATTCGAATTTTGGTTGATTGAAGGCACTCAAAACGAGACAGAACCGAACTGTCGTAACTTGAATCACAGAAGGAGCGAAAATCCGAAACTTATTTCGTCTTTTAAGACTCGTCAGTGTGGCTTTGTCGACCATCCACAGATCAGTTCGAACTTGAAATATATTCGCTGTTCACTTTAAGGCCGAATTTTGAATTGAGCACAATTTCCGCACAAGTCACAAAGACGAAACTGGCGAAGCACTGGCTGCAGTAAAAACAAACATAGCTTATGGTATGGACCTTTAATAAACGTTTCAAATGAATATACATCAGATGCCTACAATGGAACTTGCTCTTCGCTTTACGGCATCCAGCACCTTTCCTTTCGTTTCATCCATGTACAAGATGACAAAAAACACTCCAACAAAGCAAATCGATGCAAAAATCCACATGCAGCTGTAAACGCGAATCACTTCGGAAACCACTGGGAACAATTTCAAATATCCGAAAGCGAAAATACACAAGGCAATCATGCAGATGGTGTTGCCGATGGACCGAAGCTTGGAAGGCGAAACCTCGGTGACTATCACAAGAGGTAGCGGTATGATACCAACTGACGCAGAAAGTACAAGGATCGACAGACTGGTGACTGGAACCCAATCAACTGAAGATACGTCATAGCCGGCCTCGTAGAGATATTGAAAAGCTCCCATTGTGGCCAATCCTACTGTACTTCCCACTAGAGAAACGATCAACAAAATTTTACGACCGAGTCGATCGACCAGTTGAGAAGCAACCAAGCTGCCGAACAGTTGAAAGGTAGCGAAAACCAGAGACGATTTGTTCGGGTCCAAACTGCTTCCCGATGCTGCAAACACATTCGCCAAATATGATAAGAAAGTAAATACACCGGACGATTGATTCAGGAACATAAGCATTACTCCTATTATCAAACCCTTGCGAGCGTCAAGTTCGCCTGCAATAGAACGAGAGTTACTGATTGAAATTCACTGCTGCATGGCCAAGCTCTTACAAAAATCACTGAGTTGAAATTCGGCATGAGTTGTTTGCTTGATTGTCGCTTTCTTGCTGTCTAATTCCTTTTGGAGTATCTGTTGGTCCTCTGGATTCTCTTTAGAGAGATGTCGGTAGTATTGAAGAGACTTTTCAGCATCCTCAACAAGTCCTCGCTCCAAGTAAGACTGTGGTGTGTCGGGCAATGTGCAGAAGTTGATCACGAAGAGAACTGGCAAACCCACAAACACGATTGGAATGAATGTATAACTGAGATTCGCTCCAAAAAGGTACGATATCAAAATGCCACTGTTGTAGGAGACGAGGAAAAACAATCCCAATATGCCGCGGATCCTGAAAATGAACACTGTTGAAAGCCTGACTGTCGAACTGTATGGTGACCCGGTAACTTACCGGCTGTCTGCAATCTTAGCAACAATCACTGGAATGCAAATGTAAATGCCACCACTGGAGAACCCGACCAGAAATCTGGCAACCATCAAATGATAGACGTGATCGCCGAATAACTTAAGAAGCCAGTTCACAAGTTGAGGAACGGCCACCACCATCAGGCTCCGCTTTCGTCCTATTTTCGTAAGGATCGATCCGAATACGATGCAACCCAAAATGCCGCCAATACACATGACACCACCCATCCACGAGGCATCTTCGACGGTCACGGGTCCCGAAGCCAGCGGTGAGACATCAGCTTGTAAGCCGCGCAAGGCAGGCGACATCCAACCGAGGGCACCCCCATGCGCCAAAACAATCAAATTCGCTGAAATCGAGGATCACAAATCGTTAAGAAACGCTTGGAAACGGTTTGAAAATCAATTCACCTGAGGTGACTGCAAAATATTGATGCCACACATTGCTGAGACGCAATTTCTCCGTTGAGCTCGCTGTCATGACGTTTTTCCCTTCAAATCACCTGTTGTCAATTAAAATGCTGATTGTTCACTGATTTTCATTTGACATTTTTCGGTCAATTTATTCAATTCGACGATAATATAACGGTGAATTCTATCATTTTCGTCTGTTTGTCTTCAGATTATCAGAGCTATTCGCTCTTTTTCATGTTCGTAATTACGAGAATGATGCAAAAATTTGCGTAATTATGATTTAGATTGTGAGCGATTATCTCTGACGCACATCTCGAGGACAAGAATTCGAAATTGATCAGGAAGCGGCGAGAAGTATCGCAATCATTATCATCAGCAAGCTTTCTAAGTGCCGTGAGTCTTTCGGCAATGTTGACTCGATCGTACCTTTGAGATCGAGGTGCAGATGAGGAAAGAAATTTCAATAGAAAAAACTTGAACTTGAAACACATGAATCTGCTTATATTTCGACTAATCGAAAAAAATAATTGAAGAAATGTCAACTTAAGCTAAATCCCTACAATAGAAGTGGCCCTTTGCTTCAAGACATCGAGCACCTTACCCTTTGTCTCCTCCATGTACCATACCACGAAGAAGACTCCAAGAAAACAAAAGGTTCCTAAGATCCACATGCAGCTGTACAAACGGATGACCTCGCATAGAACCGGAAACACTTTCAAGGACAAAAAAGCAGTGGCAGTCATGGTGGTCATGCAAATTGTGCTGCCGATGGATCGAAGCTTCAACGGAAGCACTTCAGCAATCACAACGAAAGACAATGGGATGATTCCAAGTGATGCCGTTAGGACGACGAACGTCAAACTGGTGACTGGGACCCAATTGAGCGACTCTACATTGTGACCTTGCTCGTAGAAGTATTGATAAGCTCCCATTGTGGCCAAGCCCAATGTGCTTCCTGCCAATGAAATAGCAAGCAATATTTTTCGGCCGAGACGATCCACCAACTGTGATGCAACTAATGTGCCGAGTAGCTGGAATATAGCGAAGACCATCGAGGACTTGTTGGGGTCCAGATCACTGCCTGATGCCGAAAAGACATTGGCCAAATAGCACATCAACAAGAATACGCCGGTCGATACATTCAGCAACACCAACGTTAGGCTAATGATCATCCCTCTCCTTGCTTGTGGTGCCCCTGCAAGAGTTATAAACTCGTAATTTGAACTCGCTTTCGTTTGAGAAGGCATATCTTACAAAAATCACTGAGCCGCACATCAGTCAGTGTTTCCTGCCTCATCATAATTTTCATCTGATCAAAATCGTTTTGGAACTTTTGCTGTGCCGCTCTATCATTTGTGGGTTGTCGGTAGTAATGGAGTGACTCCTGTGCTTCCTGAATGAATCCTCTTTCCAAGTACGATTGTGGGGTATCCGGAAGAGTGCAGAAATTGATGACGAATAGAATAGGCAGAGGGAAAAAGACCAACGGAATGATCACGTAGCTAAAATATGCGCCAAGCATGAATGAAATCAATATTCCACAATTGTAGGAGATCAGGAAAATTGATCCCAGAGTTCCGCGGATCCTGTTGGATGACAGAATGACACAATGAATTAGCATTTCATCGCAGGAGACAAAACCAATTCACTTACCGACTGTCAGCGATTTCCGAAACAAACATCGGAATGCAAATATACATCCCGCCGCCAGTGCAGCCGGACAAGAACCTTGCAACCAAGAGGTGTTTGACATGGTTGCCAAACCAAATCAAGAGCCAAAACGATACTTGTGGTAAGGCTAGTAGAATGATGCACTTCTTCCGGCCGAGCTTCGAGATAATTGCTCCAAATATAAGGTTCCCTGCGATGCCACCAACACAGACCATCGAGCCGACCCATGACGCATCCTCAACCGACACTGGTCCAGAAATCAACGGGGAGTCTTCGGCTTGCAGGCCACGCAAGGCAGGCGACATCCAACCAAGAGCGCCTCCGTGCGACACAACAATTAAATTCGCTAAAATCAACAGGCCATTTTTATAAAAATTTCCGCTGAGAGGAACCCTTGCCTACCTGAAATCACCGCAAAGTACTGATGCCACACATCACGCAGTCGGTGAACACCCACCGGATTCACTGTCATTGCAACGAGTTTGTTGTGATCTTCGTGAATTTTAATTGTGAACTGAGGTTAATTCACCGTTTTCAGATGATGAAACCTCCGTGCGAATGATATCATTCCAGATGTTTGTCTTTTGATTGCTGGGCTTAAGTGATTGTTTCGAATTTGATGGATTGCGCAAGCAGAAAAATGTGATATTGGTCAGTGACCAAAGACGTGAACATAACGAAAATTGTGTTTATCCAGTGTGACTCATCATGATGAGGAGACACAAAAAGAAGCAAATAAAACAAAACGGGTTCAAATTCGTATTTCAAGAGCTTAAATTTAAGACAATATCACAATTGAAAATATCGTATATAAAATGAGATTACGCTACCGCAATAGAATTGGCTCGATGCGTAAAAGAATCGAGGACTTTTCCCTTTGTCTCTTCCATGTAAAAAACGACGAACAGAACCCCGGCTAAGCTGCCACTAGCGAATATCCACATGCAACCGTAAAGCCGAATCACCTCAGTCTACACTGGAAAAGCCTTCAAACACACAAAGGCGAAGATCGTCACGGCAACCATGCAGACTGTGCAACCGATTGACCGAAGTTTCAGAGGCAATACTTCAGCAATAACAACGAACGGCAGCGGAACTGCTCCAATTGACGCCAAAAGCACAACAAACGAGAGACTGGTGACTGGAATCCAGTCGAAGGGGGATACGTCAATGCCTTGCTCGTAGAGATATTGATAGGTCCCCATCACGCCAAGGCCAAATGAACTTCCGGACAACGAAACGACCAACAAGTGCTTTCGTCCGACTCGATCCACCAGCTGAGATGCCGTCAAAGTGCCAACCACTTGGAACACTGCGGAGATTATCGATGATTTGGCTGGGTCGAACTTGCTTCCGGATGCTTGGAAAATGCTCGCCGAATATGTCAATATTGTGAGGACGCCACACAGTTGATTCAGCAACATCAGTACGATGCCAATGATCAGTCCTTTTCGAGCATATGGCTCCCCTGAAATGAAGTGAACAAATTGCTATTAATCGATATCTTTTATGGATAGCGGAAATCTTACAGAAATCACTGAGTCTGACGTCCGACTGGGTATTTTGCTTGAGCGCCGCTTTCATATTCTCAAAATCCTTTTGAAACTTTTGAGTCTCGTCAACATTGTCATTTGAGAAATGACGGTAGTATTTCAAGGACTCCAAAGCTTTCTAAAAGCAAGAATTCCATCAAACTCACGTAAATCCCTCAAAGTCATTCATGTGCTTACGTGTTCGTCACCCCTCTCCAGGTAAGATTGCGGCGAATCGGGTAAAGTGCAGAAATTAATGATGAAAAGAACCGGCAAAACGGCAAAGACCAGAGGAATTTTCAAGTACCTGAGATACGCCCCAACAATGAACGAAATCAAAATTCCGGTGTTGTTGCAGACCAACAGAATAGAGCCAAGGATCCCACGTATTCTTGAAACGGTAAATGCATGATTCCGAGGTTGAACGCCCTAGCGTATAGTTTGCTTACCTGGAATCAGCAATTTCCGATACGAATATCGGAATGCAAATATAAACTCCTCCTCCGGTGCAGCCCAACAAGAATCTCGAAAGCAGCAAATGATTCACATTGTTTCCAAACGAAACGAGAAACCAGAAGAAGATGTGAGGAACGACCAGAAGTAGAATCGCTATCTTTCGACCTAGGATTGAAGCGAGTGAGCTGAATGTCAAATTCCCAACCAAACCTCCAACCGAAATAATCGATCCGAGCCAGGAGGCTTCCTCAATCGACACAGGCCCGGATTCCAAAGGGGAATCCTCGGATTGTAAAATTGGCAGAGCTGGTGACAACCATGCCACAGAACCACCATGTGACAAAACGATCAGATTTGCTGAAATCGATTATAACTCTTTAACTGCACTGGGCTGAGTGTCGATGGATTCCATTTACCGGAAATTACGGCTGAATTCACTGGCATTGCGATCACTTGGAAAGTCCATTTGATCTCCTTGTTATCCAAATGCTGATCTCGAACTATCTTCGAATGTCAGCTGCCTCGTCATATTTATATTCGTTTGCTGTGCAAGGCAAGGAAGGCCAGAACGGCTCTCTTTGGAGCGGCAGTTCGTGTGTTCGCTTTTTATTCGTGTTTACTCTCAGGTTATCACCACCGCGTGTATGCGAGATATCAGTCAAAAAGTGCTGCCTTATCCATGCATAATTCGATGCAGAAAATTCAAACTCAACAATGATAAATCGTTTTAGCTGTCATTCTTTGATTTTCGAATTGGAATCCAATAGGATGCGATCTTGCGTTGACGTGAAGTGCAGTTCCTAAAATTCGGTACTTGTAAATAAATGAGGAAAAAAAATCAATTAGAATCAAGAATTTTCGAGTCGATTCATCCAGCCGAAGCAAGCCATATATCGTTTTCATCGACCGCTGAATTCACCATTAGGGATCATTTTCATTCGAGACAACGTTCAATGAAAACAACAGCAGTCAAAATATTGTGGGCACTTGCTTGTGTGTATGACAAAACGTTGGCTCGAAATTTTTTTTTCTTTTCATTTGACATATTCATCATATTAATTTCAGCCATTCGTTTCTTCGTGGATTTTTGTGATAATATTTACCATTAGCAAAGATTAGAAAAATATTCCGAAAATATGTTATTTAATCGATGTTCAAATGTTAAAAGAATTGAATTACGAATTGGTTTAGGAAAACCAATATAATGAAAGAACTGTTCAATAATCTTGAATCGAATGATAATTCAGCTGTGGATGAAGCCAAAAAGGAGTTGATGAAATATGTATGAGTATGTATGAGATTTTTTGCTTTCATTGTCCGCAACGTTCTACGAGGCATTGTCCACCTTCGGATGGAATATCATTTGGAAACTTTAAAATTGTTCGCGAATCTGTCGGCCATCGTTTACAGCTGTTTGAATGCAATATTTTCATGCAAGAATGTTTGACGTCTTTTCTAATCTGCTCTACTCTGTCCCATTCGGAAGCCGCAATAAATTTTGCTCTCTGCATTGTCTCTTCTGACACCGTCGATTGTCCAAACAATTGTAATTCCCCAGAAATATTTTGTCCGACATCTACTTGTACATTATTCCGGTGAAACATTAATATTTTGAAATTAAAATTGTCTACCAACAGCTAAGGAACCGTGGGTCGTTTGTGGGATGATGGACTACTTCACCGATATAAATTCCGTGCGAATAGTTGATGTTCTTGTCAAAGTTCAAGCTCCGCATGACAGACACATCTTTGACAAACTGCAGGATTGGATCAATACGAACAGACGTAATCAAGCGTTCGATTTGTTCTGGCATATTGTCAAAAAACATCCGTCATGGCTATACAAAGTGGCGAGCCATCAATTTTTTAAAGATATGCTGAGGGTGCTCAAGGTAGGGATTTGGTCGGAGAGTCGTTTTCACATGACGTGGCTCACCATGAGAAAATAACTTTTGAAATTGAATGTCTCGTTAACGCTGATAACCGATCAACTTTTCACTCAACAGACCGAACACAACATAAGAACCATAATGAGCGCATTGTTCTGCATCATTATCCTATTGCCGATCATACCAACATCGATACCACAGTATCTACAGGAATTATTGAAGATATTCATGCATTTGGCAACGTGGAAGACGAGAAATTTGCCAAAAATTAACCGATGATCAATTGATACATCTACAAATTGGCATATCGACGCTGTTCCAACGACTGTACGGAATGTATCCATGCATTTTTATATCATATCTTCGAGATCACAATAAGGATAATCAGCAGGTGCTTGAGAACATCGTCTATCCGCTGTTGGGAACCGTCAAGATGCATCCGATGTTGTTGGCGTATAGTGGCGAGTCGGAGAAGAATATCACGATTTTCATTTGAAAACGCAGCCAAACAGCAAGATTACGATCACAAAGATTCGTAAAGGGTTGGCGGATGGTACAGCAATTATAGCGCACACATTTCGATAACCGATTCGCGACAGAAATTGAAGCAAGCCCAGAAAATGGACAACATTTGGAGTCCAAGCAATGCTGTCCTAGCAGCACCGCCTCCGACGAATACCGAACTGCTCACACCGACGCCTACACCGATCATACCAAATTACGACATTCAAACGATAGCATCGGGCCAATATAATTCAAGTGGAGCCTCTCCACCAGAAGCGGAAGCGGCCGTCGAAGCAACGCCCGAGACAACACGAATGAAAGATTTCACAGAACCTCATCGACCATTTCCGATCAATTCGACAGCGGCCCGAACCATTTGGGGTAACACATCGCATCCATCCTCACATCTGAAAAAAGATGAATCACCATTTCGATTCCTGGATAATTACACAGTGGCGAATCATCTGCGCGGTTTTGATCACGATTTGGTGGTTCAATCTTCGAAATTCATGAAGTTGGTCAGCGATCGGAATCAAGTGAAGCAACTGCAGCATCAGCAACGTTGCGAATCAACAAATTCCAATAGTTTGTTAAGCCTAACATACCGACGTATCCGAAATCATGGCCCGGTTTGAAGTTGAACATCAAGTCAGCAATGCACAGCAAC
>JANSTV010125150.1:0-17932 GCA_027564135.1 Lestremia cinerea
GCCCAGCACGCGAAGGCGTATGCCAGCACTGGCCTAAAGGCCGTCTTGTAGATTGTCTGCTTCACACTCTTCATTAACAGATCGCGGCTCAGCAAGTGCTTGAGTAAATTTACACTAGCATTATATTTCCGAATGACTGCATTGACGTGCGGAATGAACGAAAACTTTTCGTCGAACACTACTCCCAGATATTTCATTTGGTCCGTTTCATTTATCAACTGTTCACCTATTTTTAATTTCACATTTTTCAGGTGTTTTTTGTCAGCTGTCGTCAGTCGCTTCTTTAGTCCGTACACTTTCAAACACGAGCTCTTATTCGCATTACAATGGATTTTCCACTTCTCGTAGAAACTGTTGACACTCTTCAGATATGCATTCAAGCACCTTTCCGCCTCGTTCATCCTACCCCAAAACATGACAAAAAAATCGTCTGCGAAGGAGAGCGACATCATCTTCGGGTGCGTTGGTCGAGGCATGCCAATCATATACAGCAGAAACAAAAACGGCGCGCTGTTTGCCCCCTGCGGTACTCCCGTCAGAACTCGTCTGGTGCTTGATCTTATTCCATCGATGACCACTGTCATCAATCTATCCGTCGTAAAATTTTGAATTATGTGCAACGGTCAGGGGTTTTTGGTTTTTGGATTCACCAAATGACGATCAAAAACGCCAGCGGGTTTGCCGTCTATCTTAGTACACTTCCCTCTTACCATTCTCGAGGTCCTATTTAAGATGTAAGAGAATTTTTGAGTTCAAAGCGCAATGAAGTTTAAAACGACCGAACTCTTTCGGATCCGCCTCGATTGTGCTCAGCCTGGTGTCTATCTTAGTCGTCGATTCAGCTCGATATTGATTGGCTCACGATCTTGTTGTTTATAAAATTGGTTTACTTGTTTTGTCATTTGAAAATCGTAAATTTCTCGCTCGATAAATTTGCTGGATATTTTATTGTATTTTTAACATGATTGATTGTTGGATTATTGGCTTCGACGCACCTTCTGGCACTTTTGGTTGTAGGTCTGGTTTCAGTACGACACAATCAACTCCAACTCAATAATTATATACTCACAAGATGACGACGCGGCTGCTGAAGCAGAATTAGCCATCGTTATTTGAACGTTCAGAGAATTGTTAATTAATCGTTATTTGATTTGACTCACGAACCCGCACACCAACTATTTTTCTATTCTATTGACAACAATCGCTTTCGATTCGATGCCGAATGTTTCGACGAAATCGAAGAACGCTTCAGTTCCAAAAAAGATTTTTTTTTTTTTTCAAAAATATTCGAAATAAAACAAAAACATCGTTTATTACCTGGCGAAGAAAGTAATCAGGATGAATTGTCTTAACTAATTGAACTCCGTGTAATAACTGAATAAACCAAATCCCACTTGTGATGTGTAATTTGGCAAATGCTGTCGCATCAGTCAATAAATATCTACCTTTTTTATTCTTCTTCGAAAAATTTTAATTAATGTTTTTTTCTTTTTTTGTTTGTTTTGCAGATTGTATATGTATATGTTTCTCAATTGATAAAAGAATCAAGTCTTCACCAATGCACAACAAGACTTCTTTCAGCGTTTTCTTCATTTCGAGTTTGATGCAGTCAGTGAAGCAGAAGAAACAACATTAAAGATTTTTTTAAAGTAAAATAGAGTCAACAGAAAAATAGCAAGAATGCGAATTGAATCGCAAAACGCCATGCAAAGTAGCCTGAAGTCAGGATGCGGAAGTCAGGATTCGGAAGACCAAATGTTGGTCGACCAAATTCCCGTCAATGCAGAATCGCCTGTTGATTTTGCCTTGCATCGACGTCGCGCTCTCGCTTCTTCACAGTATTGTTGATAACTTGCAACATCCTCAACTCTTGAGTTCCTTGTTCATTTTGGATTGATTTTACGAATCGATCAAATGTTGGATTTCGTTTGCCGACATATCCATTTATCGTATTGTGCCAGCCCTCGACACAATTGTTCGTTCGAGCACGGTCAGACACTGTGAGGTCGTGCACATTCCAGATGGATATTCTGAACCGAGGCTTTCTTCTGGTTCCATTACTCTTTAGTATGCCAATGAACGATTTTTCAAAGTACATCAAAAACTCTTGAACCTTCAGATCTAATTCCGTTGGGTTATCTTTTTCCTCGAAAATGCTCTGGTTCGTCAAAACATCGAATGATCCAATGACCTCGTCAGGCGGAACGAAGGCTAGAGCATATAGCATCCTAATGTGGGACGCAAATTCCGAATCGTCGGTGAATCTCTGTTTTAGGCCCAAACTTCTAAATTTTTTCCAAACCGCTTGGCAGAAGTGATAAAAACACGCATGAATTTTTGCCTCTGGGAAGACCTCTCCAGCTGCATTTATCGAAGCCAACTCCAGGTCTACGGTCACATTTTCCGGGTTCAGTGTGGGCTCTGTTTTTTGCAACTCCCGCAGCATGTCAATATAAAACTGCTGAGTTTTATCCGTCGACAATACATACACCAAAGGGATGGATACTTCAAAACGTTTAGCTACAGGAAAAATAGAAACATTGGTGACAATAATTGTGGTTACGATGTTTGCGGATGCGTACCGTGTATGGTGTACAACTGGCAAAACAATCTGGGAGCGGCCTTAAATGTCCCATCCATGAACCAATCCCGAGAGTTGGCTAAATAGCGGAGATTGTCCCTCGTAGCGAAGATAATATATCTGGACTCGACTCCGCCACTATCATGCAGTAAAAAATTTTCTCCCCGCGCAGTGACTCGATAGTCCTCAGCGATTACCAGCTCACTCAAACTTTTGGGGTTCGGCGGACATTTTTTAACTTTTCTGCGATATCTCGTCACTGTGTCTGCTAACTGTACGATGCTGGGTAGTTTTGCGAGGACTGAACATCCAGCACTTTTGGTTGCATCGCTGACAATTTTTCTGGGGGGATCTTCAGACTTCAATGCCACTGCCTTAATCTCTGCCCGAATACGCCTCGCTTCACCCACAGACTTATCGGGGAGATGTGAGTGATCGTCCGTATAATCGATAACAATGTCATTTTGAGTTTTCGCGCGAGCTGGGCATTTCGTTTTATGGTATCTGTTTTGTGGAATCTAATGATGCAATTTTTCGGGCTTTAAATTGCATGTGACTTACTCAGTACATTTCCAATACTGTTTATCATTCTTTTTCTTGTCTATTTTGTAAAGATAGCCATCGCGACTCAAGAGATTTCCGCCTCTATTGCTGGTAACGTATTCTGCTTTAACTCGTTTTGGTGAAGAAGGGCCAGCAGCATCGTCGATTGTTAATTGCGCAGGGCCCCGTTTCGCATTTTTGGAACTCATTTCAATCTAAACCAACTGACACTTCAATCTTTTTGATTTGAAAACCAAATTGATCAAAAAGAAAGGACTCCTAAGATTGAATGATAAATACTGAAACAACCTCTTTTTAGCAAAATTGCTCAGGCATATAGAGCCTTCAACTGAATCAAGGCATGAATTAAGTTTTGTTCGACCATATTCACGTTCGACGAAAATACAGTCGGCCAAATGTCGAGTCGGCCAAATTTGGTCGGCCATTTGTAGGTCGGTCAAATGTTGGTCGGCCATCGTCGCGACGATGCTGATTCTGACGTAGAATATTCCATCAATTTCGTCCCTGCTTCTGGTATTTGGATCTCAGGTTTTGTGGTAATGACTGTAGGCCATCCCGGAATGTGGTGGCTTTTCCTGTGACGAAAATATCGATTTGATTTCAATTTAATATTTTCCAAACATTTGCTTTGTTTAAATCTCCATTTCTGTCTCTTTGTTTCTTATTATTAAAAAAAAAGGCGAAAGACTCTCAATCAAAATGCCATTGAATACACTTGTCTCCATGTCCAGTTCCTGCTATTTCTATTGAATGTTACTTAGGCGATACCATAAAGGACATTCATCCATGCAATCAATCAACCAAATCAAAGCAATCAAATCAATCAAATCCATCAATGCTCTTCAAAGGAAACGCCAGCATATTTCGCACGCGAGAAAACCCCGCGTTGACAAGTAGATGGCAGCACACCAGTGGTTCGCTTCTGAGCTGCAAACACGCAACATGACCTAAATAGCAGAGCATTTGAGTTTTTGAATTGAAAGTGGTTGAAATTGGCTGAAACCGAATCTCCGAGCATTCCGTTGAATGATTGACGATGAGCGACGAACAACCGCAATAATCAGACCGATGAACGCACCAGGCGAAAGTGAACCCGCTCGTAAAATCACCATCAAACCGATGTCATTTTATTAAAACGGTGAATTGCAAAACGTCCGACAGCCGTTCCCTCCTCTCGCCCAAGCCATCTGAATGTCTTTGGGTTATTACATTCCGGGCATAATCTCAGGCCAATTGATGACAATTCCCGAAAAAAAAAACTGTGTGCGAATTTCCCGATATGGGTCGATGTATGCAAATGTGGACGTGTCATGTGGCTGAGCAGGACAACAGTCCCGCCACCGTCACTCCACCACCGAATAGTGGATCCCGTCAACATTCTCCCATGAATCATCAAATTCACTTTGAAATTAAAACATTTGGCAACTCATCGCTTCGCTCGCCTTTTTTTTTATATTCACTTTTGCGTTGCTTATCATCCGAGATATTTGTCTAAATTATGTGCTCGCATTCAATGGCATTGTCAATATGCTGCCGGTAGATTGTGTTTGTGGCAAAACGCACGTAAGTGCTTTGGTTTTGTGTCTTCCGTCCGTTGATTTGCTCGTCTTTTCGGCTGCAACGGCATCTCGAGTGGCTGAGTCACACACTCGTTGGCTGCTAACGTACCATCATCGCAATTCGATTGTCTGCGTGACGATATCTGACGATGGTGCCGCTTCGCTCGGTGATTCCGTCGTGTCGTTGTTGTTTCCATCGTCAATTCTCTTTTTATTCAAATTTTGTTTGGAATACAAATTGTACCTGGAGGAGCGATTTATTTATGCGGTTCAGTAAAATGAGCTCATTGAAACCATAACATTCACAGGCATTATGGCGAACGTAAAACGAGACGCCGGGTGGTGTTGAGGGGAGGAATGCTGCCGGGCGGGGCGAGGAGAGAATTAAATTCGAAAACAGGATTTGCCAATGCTTGAGCCGGTGCTGGGCGTGTGTAGTGTCATCATTAGCTGCAAACAGATCGTTCCTTTCGGGAAAAAAATTCACATTTTGATGGTTTGACTTCCATGCCCTCCACCCACGTGCCCCACCTCCACCTCACCCCACCTGCCCTTCAATCACGAACAATGTCGCTCAGACGATGAGCAATATGCCAAGGGGACGGAAAAAACGCGTAGAAAGTACGACATTATCGTGTTTCGGCAAACGGAACTCACCGCCGAACCAAATCGAGTGTTTTATGAGCCGCATTAAAAACCGAATAAATATGCGATTCCGTCAGCGCGCACACACAACTCCGCTAACGAGTCAGGCTTCACTTTGGTGAAAATGCGAATATTTTTGCCGCAAACATTTTATTCGCCATTTCTTGTTATCACGTGTGTTTATTGTATTTTCGGAAACGGAATCAACAAAATGAAACGGAAAATGAACGGAATATGAACGGAAGATGCGAAAAGCCAATGGTTGAAAAAGGTTGCTGGTCGACCACAAAAAGGGATAATGTGTTTATGATTGATGCAAAACAGTGGAGGAATAGATGGACAACAGCGAGAGAGAGAGAGAGACTGGAAAAAATAGAGCCGTTTTGGATCGTTTATTATTCAGAAAATTCTCGAATCGATTATGTGCTAATGAAATTCAGAATATTAAATCGTTTTTTTTCCAGAATCGATTCGCCTTTTTTGCGATCCACCGTGAAATGTCTGACTTTTCGATTGACGGAGATGGACCGATTTGATTGAAGTAGGGGTGACAGGGTGGTTGGGCCAGTGGTCATGTTTTCGGGGTGACCTGCAATGGGCTCAGTCCACTCGGCTCATTTCGCTGATGGATGTGATAAGGTGGCGACTTGCTCGCTGGAAAATAATTGAATTCGTTTTTTTTATGACGTTTTTTTTAATGGATTTTCTCAGCTTGCCGACATCAGTCATCTCGCTATGTGCCCGCAACGACCTACTGATGTACTTGTGATGTTTAACGGCGCGCAAATAAAACAAGAAACAACAATTCACCAACAATGTGCATTCAAAGAATCTCCGAAACGGTATTACTCGAATGGCATTCATCAAATTTTCGTAATTTGGCAAAACGGGCAGAAGCACGTGAAAGCATCAAAATCAGCATTGTCTGTCTCGCCACCCATAAACATGGTTCCCGTTACACTCTGTAATTTATCATTATTTTGAGAGGAACAACATATTCAAAAAAAAAAAAGAAAAAAAAAACGACAAGAAAGAGAAAAAAAATATATTTCATCGAAACTTTATAATGGACGGATATTAGCTAACGATCGTTAAGAAGTTTTCTGGCTACTTACGGTTTACTGTTTCTCTTTTGCGTGGAATGCATTTGCTGGGACGGAAGAAGAAGATGAAGAAGATGAAGAAGCCTCGAAAAGATGACGAGAAAAAAATGAAGAGAGGAATTTCGATAGAAATATAACCCAAACAGCAGGCACACACTTGGACGCAAAATGTACAGTACTAATACCTCGGCACGCATACCGAATTCATGAATGAATTATGAATTAAGCAATTTGGAAGTCGAACGTTCCGGAATGGCTGCAGAAAAATGTTAGGAGAATGTGTCAGTGTGTGAGTGTGCTCTGAATGGCTGACGGCATTTCTTTTCGGGCAAAACTTAAAAATGTTTGATGGGTTTTTTATTGATTTTGATGGCCGGTCTAGTTGAATAAACGACACTTGAAGGAGGAGACAGTGACATAATTCGTCGGTGAATGGGAGCAGATTGAATGGAATGGCAACGTTGAGCTTAAGTCATTGAGTGATTTTGCGGCTGCTCTTGACGCATATGGGCCAATCCATCAGCTGCGACCAAGTGTTGGATCGTCGTAAAGCGCACATTATCTTGAACTTCGCAGGAATTTTCGCTGAATCAAACGCAATTCAAAAAACCAATTGTGATTCATGTGGACTGCCATTCGATTGACATTTGTCACAGAACAACAAGCAATTCAATTTCATCGCAAAACATCCAAACCTCAGCTATGATATCGCATCATCATCCGCACATACATTTCTCGAATAACACACTCGGTCGTATGTTAAACGGCCATTTCATTCGATTTGATAATCCAACAAATGGCCAAAGTAGTTTGGCGTAGACGATGTCGGGCCAAGTTTAGCTCACAGATTTTGTGTGTTTGTCTCGAAAGCACAACACAATACCGCAACCGAGGGTCGATATCAAACGTACGCGCACGACTCAACGAATACAAGTCACTGTCACAAAATCCGATGAAATTTTTTTATTCAACTCTCAACGACATGCAGTTAGTCACATAAATTCAGATGGATGCCGTCAACCATTAGAGGGTCAATGAATTATTTGTTGGGAGACTCTCTGCGATTGTATCGCATCGTATCGCATTGCTCATCGTGGTATGGCAATAGATGAGATGATTATTTATTTTTGTAAAATTCATGAATAAATGATGAATATCATTTCCATAAGTATTGTCATAAATTGGTAACGGAAGTGTTTTCGGTTAGGATAAATGCCGACATAACAATTTTCGGTGCGGAGGAATATCGCAAATTTATTTGTGGTTGTTGGTGGTTGGGTGCGATGGGCGCCACAACATACCAGCATTGCTCAAGTGTGGTGGTGGTGATTTTGTTTGGAAATGCTCTCTCGTTTTTCGGTGGGGACGTTATTGGAATTCTTGGTCATGCCTTGCGCTGAGATGGGCGATGAATTGCGAGGAAAATCGAAGAGAAATGACGGCGAATTTGAATAACTGAAGGACCGCACAACTGAACTGGGCTGATGGTGAATGAATGATTCCCGTCAGTGGCGTGATTCATTCACCAAATCGTCGTAAACATAACAGCGCATCAAATGAAGATCAACAAAAACCTCAAAACAAATCAAATTTTTATCGCGAAGGTTAAGGTGATGGACGACACTTTGCGTGCGATAATAGCAAGATATCGTGTACGTTTCTCACGGCATGTCCGAAAAAACAGCGGCAATAAATGTTGTAATGAGAATGCTGTAAGCGAAGAAACGGCTCGAAGAAGCGAAAACAACGGAAGAAAACCTGCCGTCGACGAGCAACTGGTGAGATGAGCATCGCCACAAACACACATATCCACACACACCGGCGGCACCAACACCTCAACGTGCGACACTCATCCAGCACAATGTGCTATCGCACTTGATCGGTAAACAGACAAACCAACGAGAACCAACCGATCGTCTGCGATTAACTTCGCAGAAGCTATCTCGCGAAAGATGAGATGTATTGTGGATGGTTGCGAGTGTATCGACATCATCATAAAAAGACAAAAAGAAAAAAAAAAAAATTTAATGTAAGCAACACACGCTGACATGTATGCCAGTTATATAGACGTTTGCTTGAACTTAGAATTCCTCAGTTGTTCGAACATCACAGTCTGGTCAACAATCGTAGTCATCTTCATTCAAGTTCTCAAAACAGGTTGCGATTTTTCTTCTTCAATTCGATCATCAGTTGAACGTCGACCAAAGTGAAACAAAGGCCGTGCGCTGTGTTTTCATTTGAATTCGTTTTGAGGTTTTTTATTTTGAAATTGACGTGGAAAAATGTTTAAGTCGGTTGTTGCAGTTGGGCTAATGGCTGTGGCGGTGCTGATTCGTGACATCGGTAAGGCATTCCGGGAGGGGCTTTGTTCGGGGAGACTGTGGTTGGATTAGCCATTGTGAAAAGCGTCGATCGCTTTGGGATGATGAATCCGATTACGGAGTTCAAGGTGCAGTCAGCATTCAGTGTCGTTCGGTTCAAGTTTATCGAGCCAATTGTGTGAAGATGATGAAGATGAAATCAAGTACTTGGTTCAGAAGAGCGAAGCAGACGGATTAAAGGTTAAATATCAAAATGAAAACGCTTTTGTTTTGCAGATTGTGCGCCGGTTCAATTCCTGCCGACTCGTGAAGGATACGTTCCAGTTTATATCAGACACGGTGACACCCCATTGAATGAGATCAACCCTGAATTGGCCGATGCCTTCCATGAGACTTCGATAAATTCACGTCAAGACAAATCTGGCTTGGCGGATGAGGTAAACAACACCAACACCATTCCACTCCGTTTGAATTTAATCGAAATTAATAGTTCAATCGTTGTCGTCGTCGGTCTTCCTTCACGGCGTCAGCATTCATTCATTGAAACAACGCTCTCAGCGTTGTGACCCCCCCGCAAACACATAATAAACAACCGAAGCGATATCTTATCTCAGTCTCCATACTGCCAGCTAACAGTGTGTCTAATAAGCAACTGATATTTAAGGCGTTTCGTGTTCATAATTATTTTCTACAACTTTCATTACATTTTATAGGTTGTTTATGAACAACAGCAGTGAGGTAGTTCATTCAATAATGATACGATTCAATTACGAAACGTACGATTGGTGTGCGAGTGGATTCACACACACACACACATGCTCATACGAGCCACTAACACATGAAATTAAACTCGAATCGTCCTTTTGTTCGTCGCCATTCCCATTCAAACGAAACCAACCATAACCAATCCATTTGGTGGCATCCAAGTCAGCTTCATGGATTCGCACCGGGGCGAAATATAAACTTCTAATTACAATTGAGCACATGAAAACCCTTCACATAAAATTTCATTTGATGACGATGCGTATCGGATGGCATACAAATGGTGTTGAAAATGTACGTTTGCTTTATTGATTCCCAGGTAGTGGCGAATGACGATGCTCCGAAGCCGGCCGATCCACCCGCTCCCGTTCCGTCTGAATCGATTCGATCGAAGGGAAAAAAGGATAATGATAACAGTAAAACTAGCGAGTCGAATAGCAATAGCGATGAGACTGTCGAGAAGGACAAGTCGAGTGCGGAGAGTGCATCAAGTGAACACCAGAAGCCAAAGCTGAGGGCAATTCGATCAAAGGGAAAGAAAGACGACAAATCGGATAGCAACAGCGATGAGACCGTGGAAAATCACAAGTCAACCGAGGAAAGCAACAGTGCTTCAAGCGAACACCAGAAGCCGAAGCTTAGGGCAATGCCCCAACTGATTCGATCCAAGGGAAAGAAGGATGTTGAATCGAATAGCAGCAGCGACGAGACTCTGGAAAAGAACAAGTCGAGTGCAGAGAGCCAGAGCGCTTCAGCTGAACATCAAAAGGCAAAACCCAGAGCAATGTTCGCCAAGAAGCCATCATTCGAATCGCTGTCGAGTGAGTCGGAAAGTGGTGAATTCTGATGTCGATGCCAACACACAAGACTCGCCTTCAAGAGTATCCCTCCCCCCCCGTAAATTGACGACCGACCCAGCAATCAATTCATAATTAAGCCCACAATCAATTCATTATTGAAACGCATTCTGTCGAAAAATTTAAACAAAATGAAAATTCTGAATAAAATACGTTTCATTGAATCGAAATCCTTTTCATGTTTAACTAACGGCAGAGCAGTGAAGCTGTTAAAATGTTCCAATGGCTTGCAAAAGGTGAATTCCAACGAGTCTTTCGTTGCGAAACGATTTTCCCCGTAATTTCATGTAATTTATAAATGAAGTGCTACGGAAGAGGGAGTGAATGGCAGCATTTTCCGGTGAGTTCGGTCCCATTGCCATTTCATTGAATATCGTCGATAAATGTTGCATGACTTTAGGCGATTAAAATTCTCGAATTGGCAAATATGTTTGAAGCTTTTTCAAAAGCCGACTGTTTTGCTGAGAATTTTGATGGCATCACAATGACAGGTAATTGAGAAGATATTCATTCATTGGAACGCAATTAGTGGGCCATTTGAAGGGTTTTAGGTGAGAATGACGTGGAGGGATGGAAGGGTTTTGAAGTCTTAACCGCATCGTGAAACCGATTCGAATGAATGTCAACGAGGCGAGACGCATTTTCCGGTGTATCGCATTACAATGAGACACCACCCCGTTCGACGTTTCAACCCTTCTCACATTCACGGAGCGGTGTCGGTTTAATCACCACCATCATCGTCTTGAGCTCATTTGGAAACCTCCGGGACGCACACACGAGCCAACCGAAGACAAGTCAAGCGGAATTATCATCGAAAATTAGCCATGAAAATGTAACAACAATGAGCCACATCAAGCATTCAACGAATGTAAGACATTCGGACACGGCCGGCATTGATTCATCGACGGTGATAATACACATGTTGTCCGATGCGCAAAGTGTCTGCCGCTAAAACGTTTACAAATCGCGACAACGTAGCGATATTATGGAAGGGGCCGGTAAATCAAATTCAAATTAAAACTAAACAACAAGCAACCGAATGAATAATTCAATACGACGAGGTGCGTGTGCGTTGACCCATCGGCTAATCGACGGTGCTATCTCGGTTGCACCGTGAAACATCAAGCACGAGCAAAAACATCAAAATAACATTTCATTTGATGACATCATTGCAGATAGCATCGTGTGTGTGTGTATTGGTCTCCGATAACCGGACCAGTTGACCACTGATTTGATAAGAATCAGCTAGCTTGCCCAATGGCCACATACGCATTTCAATGCATTATTTATGAAACAATTAAAATGTATAACATTTTTGCTGGAATCATTCGCAAATGTCCATGACGAGAGTTGCGTTGCCGAGGAAAAAGTGGTGTGACCGTTGCCGTTACCATTGCCGGTCACTTTTCTGCACGAAAAAAAGTTGATTCTCCAGGTGCCATTCCGTTTTAATATCCTGGCCCGTGTTTCACCTTTCGCCATGCACCGCACAGCGACCGCATCACATTTGCTGCAGTGCGCTTCGTCTCTTGGGTGTCGAAACGAATATTTATTACAATCAAATGGCCGACAAACACTTGGCTGGCTCCACCGGTGGCCGCTGGGAGTTGTTTAAGACTAGTGCAATTATCGTAGATCATCGTCTGCGGAGACGAAAAGCAAGGCAAAAAAAAAACGGCTCACACATTTTCAAATAGCTTCGTCACACCTCATCCACCTTCCATCGCGCATCAACATCAATTAACCCATCGCCATTCGGGTTCATCGACAATCCGAATGCAAAATTAGAAGAAAATGTTGAATCAAAATCGCAAGGAATGCGCGTTTAATTGAAGTCAAACGGAGATAATCAACTATCGAAAACGCGAGCGTACCGCAAATGCCAGCGAAATGAATCAATTACAGAATCGTAGCGATGGTTCAGTGCGAATGTCACACACAAACACAATGAAATTATCGACGAAACAAAGCAGCCAGACCAACGCAACGCAATGCTCTTCGTTCGAGTCCAAGTCCAAGTGAATATGCAAAATGCGATAAAATCCAACGCCCGACCACAATGCCAAACCATAACAAATGCTATTGGATTAATGAAGGCGCACACAAAGAATGCACCGAAACGTTCAGTTCACAATGCTTGTGAAAACCATTCGGACGTTCATCGTCTCTTCGTTTTCAAGTCGAAATAATCGCACACAATACTTTGGTTGTGGTCTTGTTGTTGGTGTTGGTTGCGATACAATGCCGCACCATACGGCGATAAGATTTGATTCGTTTGGATAATACGAAAACGACAACGAAAAAAAAGGAACAAAGAACGACAACACAGCACTTGGACAATCTCCGAACGAACAATAAAATTTGCTCTGCGATTTTTTTTTTTTCTGTGTTTAGCTCGCAATTCGATTTTGCGCGAATAATTGTGTGGTTGGCTTTGAAGGCACACAGCACCGATACCGAGTACTGTCTCTCATTATACGCGAATATTATTGTGAATCGTCGCTCATTTGAATGAGTCCAATGTGATCGGATTATTTGTTGTTTGTTTGGTTTGGTTTGTTTTTTTTTTGCCTTTCGTTTCCTTCTTTCTGTCTTTGGTCGACATTGTCGTCGGTGGTTCTGGTGTGCGTTGTGTGGCTTCTTCTGTTGGCAGCGGTAGCATCGAGTCGATAATTGCGGTTCATTGATTCAACCGATTGCAGACACTTCGTTTCCAAGCGTTCCGTGACAGAACATAAAATATGTTTTTAGTGCTCGTTTTGCTTGTAATTTTGTGGTTATTAATTTTTCTCTACTTTTATCGTCATTTCAAAAGATGCTATCGCTTGTGGTCAAGTCAAAATGTGCCAACCATTCCGCCAACCTTTCCAATGGGCAACTTGAGTGTGAAAATCGCTTACACAAACTTCAGTTTTATCGTTGAGGACTTTTACAAAAAACTAAAAGCGTCGTCTTCGGGCGATTATGCGGGCGTTTATTTTCTGAATAAACCCGTTTTATTGGTGCTGACACCGGAATTTGCCAAAACCATATTGGCCAAAGATTTCCAGTATTTTGTTAATCGCGGAGTGTATTTCAACAAAGAAGATGATCCGCTGTCGGCCAATTTGTTTTTCATTGAAAACAGTGACTGGCGAACATTGCGCTACAAGATGACGCCAACCTTTACAAGTGGCAAAATCAAAACCATGTTCTACACAATAAACGATGTTGCCGATGAGTTGGTCAAGCATATGCAGCCGATCGCTCAACAGGAATGTGACGTTGAAATCACCGAGCTGTTGGCGCGTTACAACACCGACGTTATCGTTTCCTGTGCATTCGGCATCGATTGCAACAGCATTGAGGATCCGGAATCTGAGTTCCGGGCCGTTGGCAAGAAGATGCTCACATTCACAAGAACCAAACTCTACAAATTGTATGCGGCTATGTTGTTTCGACGGCAAGCTCGAGCCCTGGGCTTTCGCATATTACACAACGATGTGTCGACGTTCATCTTGAATATGTGCCGGAAAACGATTCACCAACGGAAGGCAAAGGGCATTCAACGGAAGGATTTCATGCAGTTGATGATCGATTTGTATCGCGAGGACAACGAAATGAACGAGGAAGGATTATCGTTGGCGGAAATTGCCGCACAAGTTTTTGTATTTTTCTTTGCGGGTTTTGAAACGTCTTCAACGGCAATGACGTATGCCTTGTATGAGTTGGCGATGCATCAGGGCATTCAGGATCGTGTGCGACAGGAAATCAATGATGTTTGCGAGAAGCATGACAATCGTATGACGTATGATGGCGTTGCGGAGATGACGTATCTCGATCAAGTGGTTCACGGTAATTTGAGATGAGATTCAGTGGAAGAGTTGGAGTAAAATAGGATTCTTTCAGAAACGATGAGAAAACATCCGTCGGTGGGGACGTTACATCGGGTGGCGGTCAAGGACTATCCCCTTCCGAATGGTGGTGTCGCCCCAAAAGGCACCTATGTCATTGTACCAGCTCTGGCTTTCCATCACGACGAGGAATACTTTCCACATCCCGATGTCTTTGATCCGGACCGTTTCACCGACGAGAACAAGACCAATCGTCGTCCCTACACGTACCTCCCATTTGGCGAAGGTCCTCGCAACTGCATTGGCATTCGTTTCGGAATGTTACAAACAAAGTTGGGATTGGCTCGTCTTTTGCAGAACTTCAAATTCGAAATAAGTCCAAAGACAGATATTCCCATAAAAATAACGTCCGTATCGTTACTTGTGCTGCCAGGTCATGGTGTTTGGCTGAAAGTATCGCCGATTTGATGTTTCACATGAAAGTTCACAAAATAAAATACTCATTTTTCATTCAAACTCAAACTGAATGAATTTGTTCTCATTTTCATTGAAAAGTTTCTTTTTTCCTTGCATTCAAAATCATATTTTAATCAAGCAGCTGCAGTCGAAGTTCAAGAAGGATGACGAATATTTGTTGAATTGTGTTTGTGTTTTGTGCTTTTGTTGAAGCTTTTCCAGGAAAGTTTGACATGAATGTTGAAGCGATTGGTGGAATGGTTGGATTGAGTGCAAAATTGGCATTAAAACAGTCGACTTGGAGGGGCTTGTTCGATTCATTCATCATTCGTTCAATATGCATTCGACTCGCACATCCATCAACTGACCGTCCATTCATGAATTATGCAACGCATTAACGCTCGTTGAGGAATTGCATATGCTTTTCACAAAGAGATCACATTTGATTAAAAACCATGAATGCGTTAACTAGAGCTGACCCATCGACTGGGCCTTCCGTTGTTAATAACCTTGTTTACGACTTCAAAGCAAATACAGTGTGTGTGGTTGCTCGCGACGGGGTATCTGACCGCTGATTCAAAGCCTGACTCGCATCGCAAACGAGTGCTCCATACTCCAAACCGCACGGCTTTGTAAAAAGCACCGTCAAGTTTCCCGCGTCCGCTTCAACTCCCACATTCTACATAATGCATTCGTCAAAGGCAGTCCGGAGTCCGGAAGTTTTTCCCTAAATTGAGTTTTTCTCCATCGACCCGTATGGGGTTGTGTTAAATCAACGACTATCGAGTGGCCAGCACGTATTCGTTGAATGCATTCCGACTTTTTGCTGCCAAGGAATTTCATTTCACAAATGCCAAGCCATTCGTAATGAAATTATTGTTGAAAATTAATTAAGCAAGTTTTAATTGCTTTCACATTTTGACGTGAGCGAAAACCAACAATTCAGTTCGGCATCTCGGTCGGAAATGAATTCGAAACGCGAGAGACACCCCGCTGGAGGATCTATTCGACTAATACGCGTTGAGGTTGAACCTTTTCGGGAGTCGATTCAACACACGACAAACCGATAAACCGCAGAATTATGATTTTAAGCTTTGATTTCAATTGAAACTATGCGTTGCGACGTACGAATTAGCGAAAAGTTTGTGCGATTTTCGTGGCTTTGGCTTTGTGAAGTCTCTCAAATGAATTCATCAAACGGCTCATATATAAATCTTGGATTTATTTTCGGCATTTGTTCGATTTGATTAGCACCAATAATCCCGTTAAATGACGAAAATTCCCTCTGATGCATTGTCTTTGAATGGAATTTATTTTATTACTTTGTTCGCGAACAGCAATACAAGTAATTGACTTTGATCTTGGTTAGGGCGCGTTCGGGATGGAGCCAAGGTTGAGAATGAGTTTGGCTTCGGTTTTTGAGCAATCAGTTTCAGCTTTTGAGGTTGATTGGTTCCATGGCGGACTTGTCGGATCGAATTCACCAGTTTCTCGACCGAAAACTGAGTTCAATAGGAATTAGGAGCCTCACAAGTCACTTCTGCCCTCTCCTCCTCCCGCCCTCCAAACAACATCATTGAACGAAACCTCAGCTCAAAATGGTCCCCAGTCCAAATCAACGATATTTTTTATGCTCATTTTATTGCGAAAAGGCGATTATTCGGAACATAAATCTGTATTTCCTTGAATGGATTCGACAGTTGAATGTGTTGCTCGCTTTCAATGCCCAAGCAGTAGATCTCCGTCGGCGATTTTTCCTATCATTCGTTGCCAACCAGTTGCACTACATTTCCTAGCAATTCATGTTGGCTGCTGTTTACACCCAGCCATTGTTAGTTGTCTCGGACAAAACAAGCTCTCGTTTCAGTGCTTGCATTGTAACTATGTTTGCCACCGTTTGCCCCAGCGGTGATGAATTTTATTTGCGACAATAAATAACACACCACGTACCGAATAGATTTTAAAATTTCATTATGTACTCGCCCGAATGGGGTGCTTGCAATGATGGCGTGTTTATGTGTGTGTGTGTGTGTGTGTGTGTGTGTGTTTTGAGTCGCGAAAATGAGCAAATACGGACGAAAAAAGCGAATGTGATTGTGAGGAACCAACTCCCGACGAATGCTTCGCCGCGGCTGCTTTCACACATTCACGACGACGACACTTGAGCTCACCCCGCTCGATGCTTATTTAATGTTATCATTATCATATAACATTCATTTCATGATGCGCTCCGAGAGAGCGGTTTTCCACACGAAACTGCACCGCATAATGCTAATGGTGAGTTTGTCAGAGTGTGTGTGTCTATCTGTGTGTGTATGTGTGTGCATGCCAACATGTGAACACCGACTCAAACTCACATAAACATGTCATTCTTTTTATAAACAATTTTTTTACGACACGAAATGGGAGATGCGATTGTTTGGTTGACGGTGCTGCACGGGCTTGCGGTGCGTCGCTGTTCAGGATCGAACGATAGTGAATGTTCAAGTTTCAATTGGGAATCATTTGCGAAGCTCATTAAACGACCGAGTACACATAGATGCCACTTTGCAAAGTGCTGCGCTTTTCCCATTGGGAATCCTATCGGGTGGAAAGATCGTGCATCAAAATCCTATCGACACTTCAACAGTTTATGTCAGATGAATCGCATGTTTGCACATTCGATTTTGGGTTATCGGCGACCGGGACGGGAGGGTTGGAAATGTACTAAATTGTTTCTTGCGCGTTATCAGTGCCGTGAAAGACGTAAAAAATGGATGACAACGACACGCGGTGCTTCCAAGCGGTCACCCATTCAAGTATACTAACGACGCTAGAGGCGTCTTAACTTTAGAGATTGGACGAGGATCTGGCTGAAGTTGCTGGCAAGGACATCATCCAGGGTTCATTGGAATAATCCTAATCGTTCAACCGGTCTCCATTCAACATCTATCCGAACTCAAGTCGATTCTTCTTCACAGCGTTGTCCCATCGACGAATGAAGCTTTGAATGCACCAACGAGCTCCGACGATTTTACAATGTAATTCACCAAGAATGTCAGCCGGGGCGTTAATTAACTTCTCGGAATCATAACGGTTTGATCGTTAAATTTCAACATTGACGAAACGCAGCATAATTTCTTCATTGAAATTTCAATATCAAAGTTTTCCTCCGTTGGTTTCCGTTGGCATCCGTTGGCATCCATTGACATCCGTTACATTGTATTCATTTTGCGAAATTGTGATCAGGTGATTCATTAAAAGTTTATTGA
>JANSTV010125261.1:0-17921 GCA_027564135.1 Lestremia cinerea
TTCTTCTTCTTAATTTCCTTTTTTTGGGATATTTGTTGTTTCGCGAGTGAATAATAACAATTGTTTTAGATTTTTGCTCGTTTTATGTCCTAGTAACGTGGTTGGTCAAGTACCATTTGCGCGCAATGCCAAGTGCTCAGCTTCAGTGTCCATGGCTGAGTGCTTGAAACACAAAATCGGTGCATTTGGTTTATTTACAATGTCTTGACTGGTTTTGATCATATTTTTCTCTCAGTTAATTTCACTAATATTTTCAATTTTCCTAAAGTTTTTGTTATGCTTTTACTGGATTGCTTTTACTAAATGTTAGTAAATGAAATAAGTCCATTTGCTTCGGCGTACACGAGAATTTCAATCCATCCTCCTCCGGCGTTTGCTTGGCCCGGAAAATCAGAAGAATTTCCTCCATTTCTCGAAGCAGAAATCACATTTGTGAAGAACCCGATTCCAAACGAAACCCTTTCGCGACAATGCTAAATTCGATAGTGATTACTTTACAGAGGTCTACCTCAGAAATATCTCTCTTTTGTGGACCTTTGGGTGGAAACTAGAAAAAAAGTAATGATTTTTTCATCGCGTGAGACCGTGCGCCCTTCTGAATTTGCCACGAACAATTGAATGACATCTGAATTTTCCAATAAATTTCATAATCAAATTTACTTTAAAAAAAATGAATTGAATTCCGAAACCCAAGGACCCGGCCAACTCAAATCGATTTTGAACCTGAATCCACTGTCACAAAAGGATTGATTTTGAAAAAGAGGAAAAGAAAAATGGCACTCGGCGAGGGATTGCAATTCTGCGGTACGTCCGAGTCGAACACAGTCGGTCGCCAATGGTTCATTGATTTAGGTTCTGTCAAGGGCGAAAGCTACCAGTTACAAAAGTTGTTTTTTTTTTTTGGTTTTGTTGCAAAAATATATGTCATGGGAGATTGATTGATAAAAGTTCAATGGCACGTTCGCTTCCCTCGCATCTGATACACTTCTATCCGCTATCTATGTCTTTTATGTACAATTTACACATTTGATTTCATCAGCGTCAGTGATTTGGCGCACTGCCCACCGACAGAATAACAGACATATGTTTGATGAACAACAACAATAATAAAAAAAAAAAATTTAAATAAAAATAAACGAAAGAAACAAAAAATCAACCAAAAAATATCTGCTCATTGAATTGATCCTCTAAAATTGGCTCAATGCAAATGTGAAATATTTAATATTTGATGTTCATTTGCAAATCAACATCAATATTTACTGTGGTTTGCATTGTAAATCAATTGAATCATTTAACAGTAAAACGGTTGTCAATGTATGCGTATCCGTTGGGCGGGAACATGCATACACATTAATTCCATCGAATTCATTCCGAACGATGGCACGGCACCACAATAGAACACAATAAATACACAAAGGTAAAATAAATCAAAATTAGCGGTGTCCCACTCTATGCATTCCATTTGCCAATGAATGAGGTGATGGCTACGAACGAGGATCGGATGTATATTCGTTTCCGAATGAACGTAAATGCCATCACTTTTCAATTGAGAAATGACAGCCACAGCACAAATGAACCGTTAAATAAAATTTTCCAAAAATTTTAATATGATTGAATATGTTTCGACCTCTACCCAGGCCATTTTTCATGGCTTTTTCTTTTGTCTTTTGTCTTTTGTCTTTTGTCTTTCTTCTTTCTTCTTCGAACACCGAAATGGATGCAAAATAAACGTGTGACATTTGGATTGTGAATTGCCGGTTGCTCTGCAAAGCAACGAATTCGATTGGCTCAAAAAGCGCTTCATTTGTCGTTTCGCAACATTGTTTCGAGGCATTTTAATTGTTTTCATTTTCTTTGTTTGTTCTTGGTTTGTAATTGTTTTATTTAATTTATTCATTTTTTGGATTTTTGCTTCTTTGCTGAAAAAGACTTTTCACGAATTTCGTCGAAGAAGACAATGGCGACGTGAACGGCGACAACGACGACGACGACAACAGTAACGACTGCAACGAAGGCAATGCTCATAAATTTCGCTGTGTGTTTTTTTTTCGGTATTTGTATGCTATTTTTCCGTTTAAGTTCTTGTTTAAATTTTTTGTTTTTGTTCATTTGCTGTTTACAAAACTGTTTAATCAGTTTTGTGTCTTCTTTGTTAATTGCTAAATGTAATATTGAGTGACGGACACTTTCGAACGTAAAATCGATTGCTGGCTGGGCTAGCATTGCCATTGCCATATGCTTGATGAATTGGACTCGCGGCACCGGAACCGGAAGTCAGTTGTCTTACCATGCCCGAACCCAATTGCTGCAATAATCCACTTCCACTTCCCAATGGTCCTGATGACAAGCATGTTGACGGTCGTCGTGAGCGTATTGATTGCATGCTGGATGACAATAGGAACGGCACACTGCTTGATGTGTTTGGCATTGAACCACCCTGCGAATAATAATTGATGATTAGCGCAAGCAAACGAATCGGAAAACATTCAAACAATTCTCGAAATTATCCGCATAATCATTTCGAGGAATTCCTTAATGGCTGGCTGCATTTGAAATTCCTGAACATTCAGCGAATATTGATTTTTGACTCGCTCATTTCAAATGGCCAATTAACTGACGCTTTATCAGATGCACGAGAGCCACGAAAGCGACGATTAATCCCATAAAGTGCGAGCTTCGTAGCTACGGAATGAATTATTCGATTTGATTCTGCTGGATTTTTTCCGGATTATTCGAACGAAAAAATAAATAAATGGGAAATGTTGTTGATTTCATTTTGCATCGCACGGCCATTTGATTGCCATCATTCACAATGGACCGCATTGACGTCAAATCGGTGGCGTGCTGGCTCGGTGCCCGTCGAAACGAGCAGATACCGTCGAACTGTTGAATTCAATATCTCCATTCTGCTGAAATCCGTCATTAATTTGAAATGATCGCATCCTCCTTTGGAGAAGGAGCAAAACCGGCCACTTTCCACTAATTGGCTCGGCAATGCTTTTAGGCGGATTTCAACTAGATAATTTGGAGAGAGAGACTTGAAGCGGATGAGTAGATTGTACTCGAAACTAATGAGCGATACGAAACATCGACTCCTCACCATGTCTGCCGCTGAAATGACGTCAAATTGGTCGGTGAAATGAATGACTGGGCCGATTGGTGATGGTCTGTTGAAAATCTGTCACTTTCAACTGTTCATCGATGATTGCAAAATGACAAGCGATTATTCAATTATTCTTATTTGATTGGATAGTTAGTATTGTACGATTATACAATCAACCATTACGTACATTACGTAACACACAGTTCATGCAATGCTCATACATTTCTCACACATCCGCAACAAAAATCAATTCTACAAAACTGTTTACGAAACTAGGAACGGCTTATTTGGGAATTGGGAACATTTGGGGAATTGGGGAATTGGGGAGTTGGGAATCGGAGAGCGGGATGCAAATAACAAGCTAAAATCCGTTGAAGGAATTCTGAATGGGTGATGAGGTGTGAGTTTCCAGCCAGGTAAAAATGACTCGCCTAGCGGTGCCCTCAAACGCTTGCTTTCATACACTCATCCACTCATTTGGCCGAAGGCCCGCGAATTTTGCGTCGATTCAACGAAAACAAATCAATAAAGGAATCACAACGAATCTACAAAAACCAAATAAAAATCATCATTTTGACGACAATCCCATTGACAAAACAGCAAAACATTCATCAGCAAATAATTGATGAAAATCGGAAAAATTAAAAATGAGTCATGAATCAATGAATGAACTGCAGTGACGGCCATTCCACTTGGTCGCCACTTTAAACGGAAATCCAAGAAAGAATAAACAATTCCGGAAAGAAAAGGAGAAAAACAACTCAAACAAGAACTGTCGCCGATTGATCGATTTTGTAAGTGTTCTTGAGATTCGCTCGGGTTGGTTCGGGCTAGTTTCAGTCTCCGGACTATTTTGTACTCACGATCATGCTCCGTGCAAGCTGCGAGAGATAGAAAAAGCACTTTCAAATTGCATTTTAAACAGAACGAATGAATATTACTGATGAATTGATTGTGGATGATTGGATGTGGGTGAGACGAGGCGAATGAGGGGAACGGGGTTGATATCAGTCGCAAGTCAGTGGGCGGACAAGCAATGCGGATGAACATCATGAAACACATATTCCCGAAAAATAGGCTTTTTATTCGAGCCGATATTTATTTCAATAAACAGATACACGCCGAATGACATCACCAGACATCGATAGACATGAACACATTGTGACAAAATGCCGTTTGAATTACTGCCTTTTCGACATTCGTTTTGAGTCGAGGTCGCTTTTCTTTGTACAATTCAAATACGTCCAACAACGAAAATAATGATGGCACATTCATTCATTATTGTCAATGTAACACAAAGACAATCACACACATACGCACAAATAAACACACACACATACATACATACATACAAACATACGCACACACATAAACACATACATACATGCACACACCAGCATACACACATATCCCCAGTCACACACGCAGGCATCCGAAAACTCACATCACGCCAAAGTGACGCAAGCAAAGGTAAACGACAGGACGAATGGAGGAAAAGAGAAATTAATGATGTCGACGACATTCAGATTATCATTAAACCGTTGTGTATTGGATGGACATGTGTTTGTGTGTCTGTGTGTGCCCTCGCTTTCTTCTAATATCATTTTTATTTTTCTCTTGCTGCCGAGTCATGATCTTCTTCTTTGTTTGTTGCCTTATGCCAATTCACAAATGATGAAACGAAACGAAAATGAGCGACGAGGCATTAAAATGGGAGAACCGAAATGATTATTGGAATGAATTGAACGTACGAGCGAACAAACAGAATAGACGAAAATAACAAAATAACCAGCAATATTTAACGTTTTAAGTTACATTTTATTGCCTTCTTCTGTGTGGTTGCATTTAAAACGTTTTTTTTTCGAATTGTTTACTTCAGCAAAATCATCGGTTTTTATCTTCTTATCAATAAAAAAGCGGCTTGTTTCCGCTTGCCTCTGCATTACTTTACTGTTCTCTTGTTGTTCTTTTCCTTCATCTTCTTTCTCTTGTTGTTGGGTCTATCTCATCTTTTTCACTTTGTTTTGGGGATTACAATCCAATGGATGATTGACGACGAATAGCAATACGAAGCCAGGTGAATTCGATCCGCCATCTATTTACTCTGACAGCAGCGACGATAAAAAGAACGGCGAAGACGGAGAAAATCCATTGGAAATTCGAATGAGGCGTAAGATGAGGGATCCCCATCGATTGATAGTAATGACTGAACCGGAGACGTTTCATTGTTCACGTGAAAGACGTGATTCACGTTTTTAATCCTCAACGATTGGGTAATCAATTCCTTTGATCTGCTCTGTATTTATGAATCCACTGAAATGGTACGACAGCGATTAGCAGGTCGCTACAGTGTGCTAATGAAAGCCGTCTACGTTCGAATTTAATACACTTTGAGCATGTATGGAAACGTCAGTTCAACCAACGTTGCTTTTAGGCTGGACAATGTGGAATGAAAATGAGAATGAAAAATTGGGGAGAAACGGACCAATTCCATGGATTGAAGCTGATTTGCCTCCAAGAACTTCCAGCTGAATGCGTTACCTGAGGGAAATACCAGGCACTTGGACGTATCGTTGAAGTGAAGTGGAAGATATTTCACTGGAATTCCGAATTTTGACAATGGAATTTCGCACAAAAATTTCAGGATAAACACCCTCTGACACAAATCGCCGGCAATTCAATTGTAGTCATCGCCGCAATCGACATCACATCCAAGGCTCGTACCTGTGCCCGGACGAGGCAAATCTCATCTAGATATTTATAATGTGCGGCATTGATGTTAGCCATATTTACGTGAATCTCATTTGTTCATTGAAACGTGCTGGCTGGCTGCGGTGGCTGCGATGACTGGGATGGCCCAGGTAGTGATGGTAATTGTGGTTTATTCCTTGTTATTAGGATAATCAGTTGTGTTTTATGTTTTTCGTGATTAAAACTTGGACGAGCTTATCTATTTGGGCATATATATTTATATGTGTGTTTGTGTGTGTGTGTGTGTGTGTGTGTATGTGTGAATGGGAAATTATCGAACGTTTTACATGCGATATTTATTTAGGTAGAAAAGCACACAGCAACACACAGACACTCACCGTGCGACTCACGCACATTGTCTGAGCATTAAAACCATCATAACCCACACAGTTTATGCCATTGACTGATGGCTGAATGACATGTTAGTTCAATGATTAGTTCAAATACAGAAAATCTGTGGAAAAAAGGAGGAAAGGTAGGCGCGCACACACACAATCACACTCAAACACAAGCAGGAAATATGAAAATGCTTGGCAAGTCGGTCTTCGAATCGACTATTGATTTTCCATCAGATCGAATGATCTTCGGGACCGGTGAATTCGAGTTGATGAGGAAATGAAATTTTCAATTTTCACAATTGATTTTTGATTTGCAAGCATTTTTCCATTCGTTTTTTGTGCTGTGCATTTATGGGGATTGGATCGACCACAAAACGAATCGAATGATTTCCAAACAAACGACAGTCAAGCCATTGGGTCACATAATCGCAATCAGTTTCAATTCGCAACCGCAGCAATGCCAATACTCATACTCATACATACATACACGCACACTCTGAAACTCCTTTCGCACCAACACATGCGAACACAGAAACACACATCCATCTCATGTCGGAATGCCTAATAATTTTCACGTTTCGTGTTTTTATCGCGAATCGTATCAATTTCGTTCCGCTGGCATCTTTTAAATTCCATCTTCCTGAAGATTGATGGATGGGAATTTGTATTTATTCCGGTGGCTGAGATCTAATTCGTTTGCAGGTCCATTTCTCCATTTAATATATTCCAGGCACAGAGAGAAAAAGAGAGAGAAGGAGAGAGAAAGAAAGAGAGAGATGGCGCAGGAGAGAGGGATAAATGAGATGGATGGTGAGAAATTCATGGTCAGGTATCCATCATGCCGAGCCAGAGCCTTTGCTCAGGCTGCTGTGCCTAAAATGGCAATCACGGTTGCGTGACAGTGATGAGTTTATTTTTGAATAAATGCATTGTTTATTTATAAACGACTTTTTCGATTGTTTTCAATATCCAACGAGCAGTGAAATTTTTTTCCCACATGATCCGACCGGTACCGTTAATCCAGTATTTGCCGTATCATTGTCATGTACCGAAGCGAGCGATGAGTTGGCGTTTATTGGGGTTTTCAATTCAGTTAACATTGACTGTGCGAATACGGGGCTCGTGAACGGCAATTCCGAAAGCTCAGACAAATCGCTGCTCGATTTTCAGTTCAAACTTCCAGCTTCCAGTTCCGGATGGTGCACAATCGAATGAAAAGATGCTGGCAGAGCAATTGACGCACGAAACGTCGGAAGAAACGTCATCGATTCGCCTGAATCTTTCGATCCGCAAAGATAACAAAGTCCTGAGCTGTGCGAAGAGAAAAATCGATGATTCTGTAATTTTTCGCCTTCCATTCTCAGACAGTTTGCCAAAAGCTTACCCAACCGGAGAGATAGAGTGAAAGATCGAACGAGACCGAAGATGGAAAAAGAAAGAGAAAGAGAAAGGGAGAGAAAGAGTGAAATGGATAGATGGAAATGGCGAGGAAGAGAGATAGAGCAACGATTCGCATATAATAATTTGAAAATACAATCGAATCGAATGTAAATTCGCTTAGAAAATACGAAAATCGATTTCACAGGAAATTAATGGTAGACTCGATAAACTGACTTGAAAATGTTCATTTCGAAACATTGTTGAACAGGAAGCTCGACGACGCTCGATGAATACCAAAATCCATTTCAATTAATTGATATTGTAATGCTTGCAATAATCATACTCTGAACGAAATCTATGTACTTGTTGGATTTGGTTTCGTCCGAGACGTATACCGCAGTCGCCTCAGCCCCTTCACCTCCCTTTCACAACGCAACAGATTCTCGTCTTCTCATCAACCGCACACCGTTTTAACGCAATTTCCCAGCGAATTGAAAACCAACCGAATTAATCATTATTTAGATTTCATGTTTTCCAGGAATAATAATAATGTTAATTGTCGTGATAGATCTTTTAATCGAGACGACGGTGGCAGCGGTCGTATCGATTCAGAGGTGTGTCGCCCGTTGTTGGAACTGAACTTGAATTGAGCTCCGCTGAGGAGAGAAATTGGAGCACGAATATCGAGAGATTCTGTCTCAACCCTCCCATGGGGATCCGTCTTCCTGTGGATCGGAAAAGATTTTCCGTTTCAATGGAAACGTCCCCGCGACGCCGGTGACCTATTTTTACTTGTCTTTTCTCTCTTTCTCTCCCTCTCACTCTATCCGTTTCGCTTTCAATTTATTACTAAAACAAAGGCAATTTCCAAGTGAATGACTCAATGATGAATAATAAATGAACATTATGAGTGAATTACGAACAAAAGCACGACGACGAACAGTAGCAGACAGAAAAACACAATTTTTAATGTTATTTTGGTTATTTGTTTGTTGGAGGTGGTGTTGTTGTTGTTGTTTTCTCTGATGAGAGACGATTCACATTCCATCAAATAGACAATCATTTCAACATTTATAATTATTAGTTCAATTGCATTTATTTACATATTTTTTCCCCGTCAAATACAAACACAATGAAAATGAAAAGAAGATCAGTCAAGTTCAGATGGAACTGAAAATCAATTTCGAACCAACAAACAACAAGTTTGGTGAAGAAGAGCAGGAAAGTTCAAACGGAAGCAAAACAGGTAATTAAACAAAGAAAAAGTGAGAAAAGCCATGGGAACGAAACAGTTGAAGCAAATAGATTTTGTGGCATCCGGGAAAAGTACTACAACATTCAGCAGATTGGATGTAGATGGTGGGCGTGACGGTGGCAGGGGGAACTTTTGTTGATGCAACAGGTGAGACAGTGAATGGAAGTGAATAGTACGGCAACAAAGCTGTTTGTAAAAATGGAGGTGATTGTGTTCATGGATAGATACGCTGGATACGCTTATTGTTATTATTACTCAAGAGGTCATGAATCGATTTGTATTTGATTGTTGTTGACTGCAATGAAAGTCGATGAATGGGAAAACAAATCAAAGCACAAAATCAATCAACAATTATTTGAGAAATGAAGAATAATCAACAAACAGACTGCACTGGACGTCACTAGTGTGCCAAATAATGCTTTCGAATACAGCGTTGCAAACCACAAAACGATAAACAAACAAAACGATGAACAAAACTCAGTTGCGCAACAGAATAGAATCGTAACAAAAAAACTTAGCGCGATTCGAAAACACACGGTGATGGTTTTGTGTTTGTTCAGTTTCTGTTGAAACTTGGGTTTGTTGTTGATGTTGGTGGGTGTTTACATTTTGTTTTTTTAACGGAAAAATAAAGCAAAAAATATATTTGACTGGTTTCTATTGGTGTTGTGCATAAACCAGTGTTCGACTTACTACATGGTAGGCAGAAGAAGAAGGCACTGAAAGGCTCGATCCAGAGCCTCCGCGAGCGCTGAAGCCATAACCCTAAAGGATTATATGGTTCATCAATAAAATGAAAATGTAAAAATTAAATCAGAATTTGTTTTTCTTTTTGGTTTTGGTTTTGGTGTCCAAAGAAAAATAAAAAAAAAAATTGAAAAAAGTTGAGAGACTATCTTCGTCGGAGACTCATCGCATGAATGTTGCAGGAAATAGAACGGCTAAAATTTACTATACATTTTATTCAATAATTCTAACAAATTCGATATGTATGTGGGTCATTCCATGGGAAATGAGTGGAATTAATTTACTCTGAACTTTCGGCTGAGCAGTGACATCCATGGCGAATATGAGGTAGTTCAGATACGGCGAATGGTTCATCGGAAGTCACGTTTTTGCTATACCATTGCTTCGTGGAGGGTTTTGGAGGATTGACAGTCGTTGTTGCTACCTCAATGTAATCAGCGAATCCATTAGCCGTTTGATATTTTGGAGTGGAGGCTATCTCCGAAACGACGACTAACCCAAAGGGCCACCAAAGCCACAATGTCACCATTCAGCCGCTTGCAGCCTTGAAAATACATGAACTCATAACGCCACGACGACCATGGAATGGCCCATATGAAAGAGTCAATATCAAATCTAAATGTTACTCGAACTATGTTTAATTTACCACAGAACTATTACTAAAATTCAAAAAACATAAAGTCAAATGAAAAATTAAAAAGAAAACGAAATTTTCCAATATGTATGGCTATTGACTTGGACGATTCAAATATTATAAATTCCTTTTCTTATTTTGAGGAGTTCCTACGAAACACTAAGTTTCACTATTGTTGATCGCTAACAATTAATCCAAAATTCATGTGACAACTAAATATGAGGCAAATCGAATGATTGCTATAACATCATTGAATTGATGATAATCGAATAACCGAATAATTTCGACGGCAATTGAATGATCTGTTAAAACTTCCAAAGTCTGATTATCGTTTTGTGATTCATCAAACGTCGCTTTGAGCCAATCAGGAATGGTTCGCATGGAGATGCTTCGGCGATAAACATTCAACAGAGGATTGGATGATGTGAAGCTAGCCGAAAAGGACACCATTGAATGCGTCTAGATTCAACTCGTTCATCAATAGCCCATTGTGACATTGTCACCAATCGAATATGTGTGTAATTTCCTTGAAATATTCGATGGAGATAAAAGTTATTCGCTGCATGCGATGTATCTGTGGCTGGCAACGAAACGAGAACGTCGAAACAAATTGGATATCGTCGATGTGACAATCCGATTTGAAAAGGATGAAAGATTGTTGAATCTCCTGGCAAAATGATCTCGATCGATGAGCCCAAATTGAAATGAGTCGTCGAAGCTGAATGTGACGCAGTTGTGAAAACGCGCACGAAACGACGGAAAATGATCATTTTTCGGCAAAAATTGCAAGGTGCTTCCACAGACAGAAAATATATCGGAAATAAATGAACTTACGGTTGGCGGTGATAAATTAATGGCTGAACCACGACGTTCTTGTGGACCAATGCTGCTGTGACGTCGAATCGGCAGTCCACCACCCGGTGTTCCGCCTGGCGATGATGCACAAGATGGCGCTATCCGAATCTTCGGAGTCATCAGCGTGTTATCAGATAGGCGACGATTCGGAAATGCATTGGACACACGAAGAAAATTGCTATCCGGCGATGATGGGGATCCGCCAAACCACCATCCACCCAGGACTCCTGAACCTGTTGACCAAGTTAACATATATAACATATATAATAATATAATTTATTATTTCAATTTGAAACATTTGTTATCACAGCTTTACATAGTGTCTTCGTCCTAATGAGGCTGTACTCTTTAAAGGGACTGGTTGAGTGACATGAGTGACGTTGATGTTGATCGGCTGCTAATCGTCAATGAAGAAAATCAATAGATGATGACAGTCGACACTGGCAATCGTCGCTTGTCAGTTGTCAGTTGTCATCATCATCGTCATCAACATCAACACCATCGTCATCATAATCAGTAACAGCTCCGAACAAACCTGTTGAGTTTTTGCGCGCCATATCCTCTGCACTGGATGTTTTACGTTGATCAATACGTAAATTCGGTATATTAAATGGTGGTACATGCATATTATCGGATGAAAATTGATGTCTCAATGGACGATGCCTTTCGGGTGATGGTATTGATAAATTATCCAATTTCAATTTATTGCGTTGTTGTCGGTCAATATGATCCAACATTTCCTGTAAGACCTGCACAACGGACGGACGAAGAATTATGGTTCGAATAGACAGAGGGTTGAGATGAAGCAGAGATGACTTGAAACGGGGCAAAAATGTATGTAGCTCATGAACCATTGAACGATATTGAATATTCAGCACACCCCACAACGAACTGACGAGCGAGCGAATGTTATGTGAAACACACTTGTTGTCAGCATCGTCATTGTGGTGGCGGTGTCGATGGTTGATCTTCGGTCGACAGATGATGCTTTTCCCCATTTTTTTTGTTTCGTGTTTTTTTAAATCAAAAATTACTATTGTGCCGTTTCGTTTATACTGTCATTATGTCAATGTGCGCTTACCTCCAAGAGTATCGTAAATTGTTCTAAATTCAAAGATGGATTCACTGTTTGCGGTAAAAGTGATGGCATCACCCTGGTAGCCATTATGCTTACAGAGAGTCCATATTTTTTATCAGTCAACATTATCCGATAAATATCTGATGGTGGTTGTGGTGGTTGATTTTCGTTTATTTTTCATTATTCCGGATGAGTTTCACGAAACGATAAAGAATGGTAAAGGAAATTTCGTTAATAAATTATTGACGCCATAAGATATTTGAATATAAAATGTGAAAGCAATGCGAGAAGCGTAAAGAGAAGGTAATTAACTGAGTTGACTTGAGTTTCAAGGGTAGTGGAGGCCCACGCGATTCTCGATTCGACTAGGAGAAAATTTGCTAGGCGCGAGGTGAGGTGTTTGTTCGTTTCCGATGCAAGTTTTTCTGATGATGTTGTTGCAACCAACATCAAGAGATGTTATAGTGACAGGTTTCAGAAACAGATTTCACCTTGGCCACTAATTGCGTATCCCTCACAAGATCCCACCGCTGTACTTGCCTTCGAGCAGTCTTTCCGCCGAGTAACAAAATTCGTGGGAGCCAAATCATCTCGTTCGATCCTTTTACCTGCGAGTGAATGTGAATTGAGGGGATGGACAGAGAAATCCCTCACTAAGCTCGAATTCAGGTCTGTGTTGGTGTATTAATTGTAATGGAACAGTATATTGGCTAGTGTGGCCCCCTGCTACGTACACATGTATGTAAGTATACATTCTTCCACCGCTGTTCTACGTCTATTGCATGCGTGCGTCGGTTCGCCTTCAATGGCATATCGGCGTTTGGTTTTTCCGTTCGAAAAATGAAAACTGAACCGAAAAATGGAATGAAATTGACCTGAATTGGGCCGCGCATTTCAACGCATAATCACCGCCAGAGAACTTCGTTTTCCATCGAAACTTCAGTCGAAATATCTGTTGGCAACCTTGGCTTTAATAATCTCTTTGCGATCTGCCATGACATCGAGCATCCACAGTGTTGTATCGAAAATCTTTTAATTTAATTGTTGGCAAAGATTGGCGACGAAGTTTTTAATTTTTGCCAACCTACAAATTCATCGAAGGTTGCTGTCGTCGTGCCATCCCCCCGAGGGAAAGTTTAGTTGATTTTCAATGATTATCAGCTCTATCTGTCATTGCAACAATGTTTGCTCATCTGCTTGCAGCGAATTTATTTCTCTCGTTCTCTTTTCTCTTTGTTGTTTTCTTATTTTCAATTTCGCTTTTTCACTTTTCTTCTTCAAAAAAGATTCTACCTTGCTATGCCTTATCATTTTTGACCTAATTTTACAACGAGGCAAAAGGCAGCTGACGGCTATGAAAAATCATCACGAAAAAATGACCGGAAAAACAAAATGAAAATGTAATCTTTTCATTAGAAAAATAAATGAAAGAAAAGCATATTAGTCAGCATTTGATATTGTTTTAATATTCAAAATGAAGAGCGAAGTAGGATGAGGGAAAATGCGAGCGTAAGTACGAGTGTGTTTGTTTTTGTGTGTGTTGTGAGCGCAGTCATAGCGAGCAGAGTAGTGCAAGGCAGAGCAGAGGCGAGCAGAACAAACGGTTCAATTCAGCAACATTAATTTCGATATAAATTCGCTTAAGTTAATTGATTTAATTCAACAGTCGGGAATGTCTCTGTCGGCGAGGTTCTGAATTGGAATGCCGCTAATAGAATTGCGGTAAAATGCATTAAAATGATAAAACGAAGGTCAAAGGCAAGCAGGGGATGTTTTTGTGTCGTTTGACGACGGTTATGCATTAAATTCATCAATTGGTTCATTTGGTTCCTAATTTGCCTCCGTCGAATTCGATTTCAAAGATCATGTTGATAGTGATTCAATTGATTATTTGTTAACGGTTGTGTGGGATTTCCCTTGGTTTTCGGGTGGAAATCGCTCCATTGAATTTTCCTTGAGAGTTTGTAGGTAACTCTGGTTACTTGTTTGAGGACTGGACTTGTTTGAGCCAACCAGACGTCTGTCTTGTGTATCGAATTGATGAAATCAGTTGCCTTTGAATGCCATTCAGAACACACAGTCGTTTCAATGAGAGTGAGCCAGGGGGCTACTGGTGCTGGCTTCGTCATGCCTGGCTGCTAAACGAATCCTTCGAATGCCATCTGCATCTGCATCCATAGCTGAAATGGGAGCTACGTGTCACTGCCATCAATCGAACGTTGACTCGGTTCCCATCACCTCGTTCCTTCACGAAAGTGCGTATGATATTCGATCGAGTTTCTTTCCTTTTGTGTGTCCAAAAAAACGCACAACGCTCGTTTGGCAGACAAATACTAATTGGGGTTTTTTGATCATTTAACAACTTTTGAAATGTGATGTTTTCAAGAATATTCCGTTTAATAACTGTTCTTAGGATTTCATCCTGGTGATCGGTTTCGTTGTGATACTTTTGACTGTCATCTGTAGGTTACGAACTAGAGAAGTGTGCCGTCTTCCGCGCCGATCGCCGCCAAAAATTTGCGATTTTTGCACGCCAGCCGTCGAAATCCCGATTTCGAAATCAGCCACAAGCACCAATGCCCTCGGATCGTTTCCCGTTGCCGAGAACACAAAAATCGATGCGATTCGCGGCGGCTCGGAACTCGAGTTGTTTGTCAGGCCATTTCTTATTCCGAAATCAGCCACAGGCGCACCGATGCTTTTGGATAGATTCCAGTTGCCAAGAACACGAACATGCGATTCTGGCCCAGAACTTCAAAAAGGACAATTGCATTTGATGGCCATCGGTTCGGCTCTTAATGATTGTTTCGATATATTTTGCTAAAATTTTGTCGTGTTCTTCGCGCACCATCAATCAATGCAGTTTCATTGCAAAAAAAATCGAAATCTGAGCAGAAAAACATTTGTCCGTTTTTCCATAAGATCTAGTACGTTGCTCGTTTGTTGCATTTGCTATTCTCTGTAGTGGCCGCCGTGATTTTACTGCATCGAATTTACTACCATGATGACAGCTGGTGAATTTTGTTTTGCGATGTTGGGATTATAAAAGGACATAATCATTTTTGTGCGCAAGCATAAAAACAATTTCCTTTCCAGGGAAACGAAATAAAATTGTATTGTGACATCCGAAACACTTCATTTCCACACTATCATTCCTCTACAGTCGAGTGAAGGAGAGCTTTTCAACGTCGATTTATTTTCCATTTAAAAAAAATGATAACGATTTTTGTGTACTTGATATTCATTGCTGCATCTTGATTGTTCCATGGCACGACCAAGCTTCCATGGGTGGAATTGTTATGAAGGCAACTCGCTTTGGTCTTTCACGCTTTGGTCTTTCATCAATATATGCCGCCCAAGAATTTTAAGAAAGCAAAAATAATAATAAAGCGAAAAAGAATGCCGAAACGAAAGAATGAAAATAAAAAAAACCTCACTGCCCCTGCCTATGCCTATGTGTATCAGCATAATCAACGAAAACCACGACAAGCAGCAATCCGAATGAACGAATGCCAGGAGAGCAATTCTATTGTGCTCATATTTCCCAATCCTGCTTAGTGAGGAATTCGCGAGGTTGTGTTGATTACTTTCTAAATAAAAACTTCAATTGGCTTACAATGAAGGTCATTCGCATCCATCAGATGAAAATTGGGTAGTTTTGAATCGATGGGTACTGGGCCATAATCCTGCAAAAATCCCGCTTGTTGCGGGTGTTGACTGCTACAATTTGGACCGAAATTCTAGAGATTTCTTTTCAGCATTTGTTTTTTATTGCCCGCTAGCACCCCTGCCATTCCGAAGACTATTTGGCGTTAATATTAATCAATATCGCTATGCAAATTCTTCAGCATTGAGGCTCGAAACATATTACACAATAGAATAGCTCTCCTGAGAAGAGGAAAAAAAGGATAGAAGGGAAAAGCAGCGAATAAAAGAGGAAATTTGATGGCAATAAAATAGATTTTTTATTCCATGGGAACGTGCTTGGTCGTTTGTTGGTTGCCTGGTTGGTTGACTTAAGGTTTTTTTTTTCATTCTACTTGACGCTCTTTATTGTTCTTACTTTGAAGGATGAACTGAGAACGAATCGAAGTGCTGCGAACACACGAAAGAAAAGAAAAAAAACCTGGAACGATTCGAGCAGATGGAACATCATGCATGTGAATGGGAAAGAAATTCAATTCTGGTTCATATGCTGGTATACGCGCGTGTGTTTCGACATTGATGTCCAGGGCTGGCAAAATAAAAAATTGTCTCCCACTGAATATCGGATCATTTGAATTGTCGGCACAATTCGGCGCCTAGTTACATCTGGATCAAAATCTGAATATTCCTATCGAACGTTCTCGGGGCCGTTGTTGAGATGCACCGTATGTGTGTCACTTGATTCGCGACCGATGAACATTCAATGTGAATAATTCGTCAATTATTCACGACTAAAGAATCATTTGAATAATTCCGGAGAGCCCTTCCGAAAATCGAATCTTCGAAAACCCATACAAATAGAAAGATGTTTCGAGCCGATGCTGCGTTCGGTACGCTCACTCTTCAGCACCTTCAGACGCTCCGAAGCCCTGTCGACGTGTGTTCACCCGCCTCACAACACACATCATGGCAGATATTTTGCTTCACTTGTGTACTTAAGCGCCTCAAAATATGCACATATAAATATGCTTTGTTGTGGAATCCATCCAAACTGAATCAACTGAATCAATCAGCCAACCAAACGACTGAACGATACAAAAGATTTGCTTTTTTCGCTTTTTTCTGCTTTTCTTCCTGCTTTTCTTTCTGTTATTCTTTCTGCTTCTCTTTTTGCTTTTCTTTCTGCTTTTCCTTCTGCTTTTCTTTCTGCTTTTCTTTCTGCTTTTCTTTCTGCTTTTCTTTCTGCTTTTCTTTCTGCTTTTCTTTCTGCTTTTCTTTCTGCTTCTCAAATTGAGAGTCTGAATTCGAAACATTTCAAATTTTCATTGAAAATTAAATGCAGATTACATGAATATGAAACCTATGATATTATTGTTTGGCAACTTTGATAACAATCGATTGAATGTGTTCCCATATATTACGGACCGAATGGAATTTCTCAAGTGATAGCAAAAATTTCATAGGTACGCTTAGGCATAAAATCAAATTGTGCGTGACTGAGTTTTTTCCGATCATTTTTGGTGGCGCACCTCTCGAAATGGAAAGCGAAAAGAAAAATTGTTTTCCCAAATAAATTCAAAACGACAACAAAACACATGTTACTCTGCGTGATGTTTCTCCATTCCGCACGCGAGAAATCGCTAAGGAAACAATCGCATCATAATCCGCGTGTGCAAAGGAATTGAATTGAAAAACGAAAACTCGAATTTCGGGGGGTTCAGCAAACTAATTTCTGAAGGCTTGCTCCGTTACTTACGTAGCACTCGAATTATGATTTCCGGATCCGACAAGCGGCAATCCCAAAGTATTGGCAAGACTTCATCAATTATCTGAAAATGGAAAAGAGGAAAACGGAAAATGAAACGAGAGTGAAAAGTTGCGCACGAGAAGAGGGTTGATAGCTTCAAACGACCGAAATCAAATGAATGTCCGTAGACCCAGGCACATGTAACCGCCCGGTCTCCTTCATCAGCACTGCTGATTCAGCAGCTGAAACATATGAAATTCACTTACCTGCGATTTATCCAATTTGTCCAAGGTCCGTTCGATGCACTGCAGCACATTCACCATTATCTTTAGATCGCCATGGTTCTTCTCCGAAACTAATTTTATTTTCGGCAAAACCATTTTACGAA
>JANSTV010125372.1:2036-17912 GCA_027564135.1 Lestremia cinerea
GCATCTCCAAATCCGCAATGACGAAACTTTACATCAAAAACTAGTTTCGCGACCGCTCTCAACTCAATTGATGGTGAGTTCGATTTGGTTCGCCAGCGAGTAAAGTGTGACGATTCGAAAATGTGGACGAAATTTTGGATATTTCTTGGTTTTGCGTGTGCGGATGGCTGGAGAAATGGTGAGTGATTCTCATTCGTTTCGTATTCTGCGAGTGACCTCTTTCGAATTTCCACCACAGTTGCACGCGACGTCGATGGCAATTTGTGCAGCAGCCAAAGCATCGCGGACGGAGGTGTGTTTCACGATGAAGATTTCCAGCTTGAGACTCAGAGGAGAGAGCAAATCTCATCATTAACATCGATCTGGTACAAATGTGACGCGAACTACGTGTTGCGTGGAACGAAAAAAAACTTCTGCATCTTCGGCAAGTGGTCGAAGGCAACGCCCAAATGTGAAGCGCGATGTTCAATTGAGGAGGTCAAGCATTTCTCAACGACAGTGGATTGCTATCAACGAATCGGTGAGAAAGAAAATCAAGTGAATTGCAGTGCGGATGTTGAGCCCAGTGTTTATGCGAAAGTAAACTGTCGGATGGGCTATGAGCGATCAGGAGTGACCCCAGTTGTGCGTTGTGAGAACAATGGTCGCTGGAGCTTTTCGCCGACGGTGTGCGTTCAGAAATGTGGAGAAATTCCGGAAAGTGATTCAACAGAGAAGCCCTTGGCAATGCCATGGCACGCAGGAGTTTATACTCGAAAAAAAAAATCGGAGGCCCGCGAGCTTGTTTGCAGCGGCACCATCGTTACCGCGAAAATCGTTCTGACAGCTTCGAACTGCTTGGAGGCTTCCGATTTGAATGAATTTGAAGTCGCCGTGGGTCATGAGATAACGCTATACTCCGCTAGCGGAAAGCTCTCAACGCGATTTCACAAACTCGATCGAGTCGACGCCGACGTCATTGCAGACCTCACACTAATCTTCGTCAAGGGGTTTATCATCTTCGATACGCACATTGGACCGATCTGTATTCGAAAAGGTTGGGAAGACTTCGACGCTGGAATGAAAGGTGTGGTGGGTATTTGGGCGCCCACGAAGTCTGAAGACGAAACCAGCATGAGAGTGACCCCAGTTGATTTCGAATTTGCGGACTGTAAGCAGGAAGAAGCGAGTAAATTCTGTGCGCTTCCCATGGAAGGGGGAAATTTCAGCCACGGAGCTAGAGGTAGTGGCTTGGTCACGTCGAAATCGAAGGCTGGCAAAACGGTCTACTTTTTGCGAGGCGTTCTGAATGAAATTGCGGTGAAAGTCGATTTGCATGAATTTTCGATCTTCACAACCATCAATGCTAACGACAATAATGATGATGATGACGACGACAGCGAAAATGTTAGCATAAAGAAAACTGCGGCCTTCAATTGTAGCCTGTCTGAGATCCAGGACGTCGGCTCGTTCATCGAAAAGTGTACTCGAAAGCATCGACCCGACGGAATGGGTTGTGACGATGTCATGGAGATCGGAACCAATATAACTGTTAAGTGTCGACCGGGGTATGATTCACCCATGGAGATGGAATCGCAAATCAGCACCTGTCATCCGTCTGGTTCGTGGCATCCGAAACCTCAGCCATGCCAGCGAATGTGTGGGCGCCTCCTAAATGAAATAGAGAATCAGCACGATCCGTGGCACGCAAAGGTCTTTCAGCACGCAGACGAGGACTTCGAAATGCGCTTCATCGCGAACGCGACTATTTTGACCAACTTAACTCTTATCTCGGCAGGATTCAATGGACACAGTGATGTTTATAAAACTATCATCACCGTCGGAAAAATGAGCAACGATTTCAGCAACATCCAGGAATCCATCCAATACTTTCAATTGATAAAAATCGAGAAATCGGATTCAGGCAATCAGGAGGCAGCGGTTTTCGTCCTGACTCGGGCGATTCAATTTAGTGACAAAGTGGCGCCCATATGCATGTCTGTCGAAGCAATTAGCCCTGCTGAAACGAAAGGTTCTATGTGCAACGATGAGAGCGACGAGATGAAACTTTTCGATGGGTTTCCTGTTATAACGCCTCGATCGGAAAACGGTGAAACGGTTCATTTCCTGACGGCGATTGGCCATTCCCGTCGCAATTGCTCAACGACCATTGGACGGTACTCAGAGCTACTGCAGAAGGTGGGAAGTTCAGCCAAGATACGAACAGGCATGCATTGCAAAGTTAAAAATCTCGAGAACGCCGAGATTTTCTATGCTCTGACGCCAGTAAAGATGGTACCCAAAAGCATCGTTGAGCATTACGGAGAAATTACTTTCAAGTGCCATGAAGGATATAAACTCAACAAAGGAAATCGAAATATTTGCTTACAGCAGGGTTGGCAAAACTCCTGGCCATCTTGTCGCGAAGCTTGTGCATCATCCAAGCTAGCCCACCTTTCTCTGCTAGCGAAGTGTTCCGCTGAGAATTCAATAATTGTCGACTGTTCATTTCCAAGCATGGGGACGATCGCTCGCGTTCAGTGCCAACCAGGATACGAACGTACGACCGGTGATGAGTTGCAGATTCTGGAGTGTGGGAAAGATCTTGAATGGAGCGCAGAAGTGGAGAAATGCAATAAAATCAGCGATAGCACTAACGAGAACAATTCGCATGGTTGGCATGTAATTGTAACGAGGCAATTGGCAGATGAAACTCAAGATATATTGGGCGCAGCCATCGTTCTGAATGCTAAGGTTATGATTACCGCGGAAAACGTCATCCGCCAATTCCAATTGTACACTCATTTTGTGGTCCTCGGCCAAACAAACATTCCAGAGATCACGACAAACTCGGACAGACGAGGGCAACGCTTTGAAATAGCATCGATTGCTGAGACGGATGATAACGAGAAAATTTTGTTTCTCACAATTTATGGCAGCATCGAATTCACGGACTCGATTTATCCAATCGCCATCCCTTCTGAAGACCAAATTGATGATCCCGAAGGGCAGTTCGAAATCTTTGGATGGGCTCTAACTGGAGAAAGCTTGCAGAAATTCGAAGTTCAAGTCAGTGACTCGTGCATAACTCAAGAGTCGACCAAAAGCGGCAAGATGCATGTGATGAGGAACCGAGGGAGTGGCGTTTTCACTGTAAGCACAGAGGGCAGTCGCACTGTGCATATTTTGCAAGGCGTCTACGACTACGATGACTCTTCCGCGGAATGCCAAAACAAGCTCTTAGCCATATCTGATTACTCTGGGTTGATAGATAAGGCAGAAGAGCTTTTGGAAACCCAATTGTCTGAGCTGACCTGTCAAGTGCTTCCTGTGGAGAATGGTTTCATGAAGAATGTCTACGGAAAGATAAAAGATTACGATTGGGTTCGTGGTGATAGATCGATTAATTACGAATGCAGAGAAACGTACCGATTGATTGGCGAGGAAGAGGTTTGGTGTTATGAAATGGGATGGGATGATTCACCTCCACGATGTGAGCTGTCATGTCCCGCGTCCGAAGTGACTGGTTCCTCGATCGAAACAATGTGTTTCCATTCAGCGGACATCCAAGAACCGATCAACTGTAGCCATTCGTCGCCTGGATCCATCGCGCGTATGGAATGTCGGTCGGGCTACCTGCCCACTGCGGCGTCCGGAACTCAGACCAGCGAATGCCAGAATGGTGGTCAGTGGATTCCAGTTCCGCAGCCCTGCGAGCCGATATACGCGCAACAGTTGCTGGAGGATGGAGAAAATGTGTTTCAACTTTCCATTGAGAAGAAAAATGCTGATTATTATAACAAGTGTTTCGGTATTCTGATCAATGCAAGAGTTGTTCTGACGGCCACGAAATGCTTCGGAGATGATATTCTGATGTTCGGTGCGCCACAATATGTTGTTAAGAAAAGTCGCTCTGCGGGATTCGCTATTGAGCGCGTGGTCGTTAAGCGGAGGAAGAGCCAAGCGGCCGACCATTTCTTCCAGAATCAAATGGCGTTGGCAATTTTGAAGGAGGAACTTCTTCTCGGCCCAGAAATTAGGCCGATTCGCCTTGCGAGAGGGCCAGCCGACCACCCTCCATCAGTTGAATGCGTGCACACGTCGTCCCCATTGTCAGATGATCGCGCCGTATTCGACCAGATTTGCATATATCCCGCCAAATGCCAAAAATTTTCAGTCGGCTCGGATTATTCGACGGTGAACCGGCTTGGTTCAGTTGTTCTCAACGGATACTACGAAATCGGCGCACCAGACGGATATCAGATAAGTTGTGAAAGCGATCAAGTCATTTATCGAAACATCACTCCGCAATTGGATTTCATTGACAAAACTATCTTCGACATCGACGCAGATGCGCTGAAGCTGAGCGGCTCGTGCCGCGTTTCTATCGACAATGGCTTCGCTCACAAACTGAACACTTCTGCGGAGCAGTTTTTGAACGGCGACTATGTTAGCACCGGTGTGACTATTGGCTACAACTGCGTCGAGAGTTATGCCCTAGTTGGCAGCATAAGCAATCTGTGCGCGAATGGCTCGTGGACAACGCCGATTCCAGAATGTCAGCGAATATGCCGTGAATCCGAAATCAATGACGATTCGTTCGATGCGCGCTGTAGCGTTGGAGCTGGCGGTGAACAACAGTCGGTTGACTGTAAGAAAGCTTTGATTGGAACTTTGACTAAAGTCTCATGTCGCAGAGGCTATCGCAGACTTGGAGCGATGCCGGTCCAAATCCTGCGCTGCAGCGAGAACGGCCAATGGAAACCAAGACCTGAACGCTGCCAACTGATTTGCGGACGAAAGTCTAACGAAATGATTTCCCCTTGGCAAGCATCCATTTATCGGAAGAACGACCTTAATGGCGGTCTGGAGATTTGGTGTGGCGGCAGTGTGGTGGGTTCGAGAGCGGTCATCACGGCAACACGCTGCTTTTGGAATTCCGTAAATGGGCTGCCGTATGCGACGATAGATTTCGTGGTCGTCGTTGGTGTCGCCCGTCAATATGTTGGTCATTTACCCGACGGAAAGCGATTCGAGATTGAGCAGGTTCATTCGGACGGATTCAAGGCCAACTTGACGGTTGTTCAGCTGAAGGATCAGATCGAATTTGGCGCTGGAGTGACACCGATTTGTATCGCATCCGAGGCCACACAGACAGATGGCGAACATGGAGTGGTGGCCGGGATCAATTTCTTGGAAGGCATTCAACTGACCGAGTTCGAGATGCTGCCCATCAGCCATGGCGATTGTGAGGGCGGTTTGGCTCAGAATGGGAGAAATCAACTCGGAGATGACAAATTCTGCACGGTTTTCCAATCCAACAGAACGTTGTGTGATATCGCGACCGGTGAAGGTATCGCTTTCGGTCACTTGGAAGAGAGTACAACTGTCCATTACCTGCACGGAGTCGTTAGTGCGAATTTCGAGTCAGTCATCTGCAAAACCGGATCGATAGTTGTGTTCGTGAGCGTCGCCAAATACGTCGATTTCATTGAGGGGACCGCCCACAACAGCCAGACTAAACAAGTCGAGGAGACATCAACTGGTTTTTGCAAAATTGACGCTTTCCTCAACGGCGACATTTTCGTCGGAGGGTCCACAGCACATTCCATTCATTACGGAGAGCCCATTGCCGATTTCACCTTCATCACCTACACATGCATTGCGAATCATGTGCTGGTTGGCGAGAGGGAAAACTTGTGTTTGTACGGCCAGTGGGCCAAACCAGCACCGAAGTGTGAAGCGCGTTGCTCCATGGCTGACGTCTTTCACTTTTCGACGAACGTCAATTGCTACCGTCGGCTCGGCGATAATGAACAGCAAGTGGATTGCGGTCTGGTGGTGCGTCCAGGCGTCTACGCCAAAATCAACTGTCGAACGGGATACGATCGGTCTGGAACCACTCAAGTGCCGGTTTGTCTGGGCACGGCTAGATGGAGCCTTGCCCCACAGCCATGCAATCAGAAATGCGGCGAGATTCCGGCGAAGGGTGCCGCGTACATCATTGGCGGAGCGGAAGCAAACGCTTCGAGTGTTCCGTGGCACGCAGGAATTTACAAGCGACGACCTGATTCAATCCTGTTCGATCAGATTTGCGGTGCGACCATTGTCCATGCGAAGGTCGTCGTCTCTGCCATGCATTGCTTTTGGGATTCAGGCAAAGGTAAGCCCTTCGACGAGTCTAATTTTGAAGTGGCGGTTGGGAAAACGTTGCGCGACTACGCGGCGAGTGAAAGCGTGAAGGTGCAATATCTGAAGATCGACCGCATCGTGTTCGATGCGAGTTACAAAGATGTCGACGGTTATTACGGCGACGATATCGCCATTTTGATCGTCAAGGACACCATCCAGTTCGCAGGGCACGTTGTGCCGATCTGCTTGCATCTGCATGCGACCAAGGGCGACGTGGATGTGACGAGTGAGACGCAAGGCTTTGTCGCTGGCTGGGGACTTACGCAATCCGGTGGCGGCGCCAGTTCAGTCCTTAAGCTCGTGCAATTGCAGGTGGTTAGCCGAGTGGATTGCGTTAGGGAGTCCAACGACTGGTTTCTGCCATTCATCACGAAGGATAAATTCTGCGCGGGCGGTGCAGAAGGTGTGAACGTTTGCCAAGGGGACAGTGGCGGAGGTCTCTTCTTCCCGGAGAACTCGGATGGACGGTCGATTCATTATCTGCGTGGCGTGGTCAGCAATGGGAAATCTCTTGACGGCAGCTGCAATCCGAATGCGTACACCGCATTCACCAACATTGGATTCTTCCTGCGAGAAATCGAATCGACCATTCTAGAAGCGTCGGAAAATGGTGAAAACGGATTTTCTCAATAAACCACCTCATAGCTGAAACCCTTTGCCTTTTATTTATTGTCTCGAAATCGACACGACCTAAAGCAATACAGTTCATCAGATTGATGTTCCCTGCTTTGACTTGCTTGAATCGCACCAGCGCTTCTAATTACAAAGGGGCTGTCCATTTATTACGTAACGCTCAAAAGACCATTTTTGAGCCCCTCCCCCGAGTGAAAATTTTGAATCTCACTGAGGTATTGTATGATCACTGATTCAAGCCTCTCTTTGAGGGATCAACGCACTCATTTGAGCATCGTTCGAGGCTCTTTTGAGATTCAAGGCATTCGAGCCTTCTTTGAAACTCCATCGACTACTCGATTGAGTTGTGCGTATCGACTCGAGAGACTTCGCTTCGGTCTCAAATACTCGAGCATTCATCGAGATCCCAGCGAATACTCCATTGAGAATTTATTGAAATCTCAAGTTGGCATAGATCTGGTGAGCATTGGTTTGAGATTTCGATTGATTCTCTTTTCAGCGTTTTGAGACCTAAAATTTTCACTCGAGACGATGCGCTTATAAAAATTGCGACCTGCCACCATGGCATGCTACGATCGAATCTCTGAATCCTTATCTAAATGAGCAGAACGGATCAGATCTCCGAGCAGTATTGAATGATCCGACTGAATTCAAGTCGTACATGAGATCGTTGCTACGCGATGCTTTGTTGGAAAAAATGAACTATGAAGGACTTAGTATCCCAGTATACCTAGGATTTTCGTTCCTCAGGATTTTCGGCGTCGCACACTTCTATGTTTTGGCATTGCGAAAGTGAGAGCCTCGATTCTTTCCGTGACGTTCATCATCGCATTTTCATTTGTAAACAGAAACGATGACGGGAATCCTCTGGGAATAGACGGATTCACTTCAGACAATGTTGTCTCGAATGTCGATCGCACGTAGGGTTTTCGACGAGTTTTGCTCGATGCCAATCTAATCACAACTCTCTTACAGTTTCTACTCAGAATTTAGCAAAGAAAAAAGGAGGCGGAAGGGTTCTAGTGAATATCAACCGAAACCTGATCTCACCATTCTTGGAAAGGCGATAAAGAAAGCATTCGAAGATATGACTGGTCTGGAATGGTCACCGGGCAAACAAGGTTGATGAGAGCTCTTCAAAAAACCAACGGTATCATAAGATGCTTCAATTCTTCAAAAAACTTTAATAAATTTTTCATGAAGATATTCAATTGCGTTATTTTTCCAATCTATTTGCATTACCCATTCTCCGGAAGCCTTATTCATACATGTACTTTGTCATCGTTTCGATCATAGCGATTTCATGGGTCTTATGAAAAGCGAAAAGGATTATTTCCCCCTCTCCACCAATCGGATGATCGTCTCCTCGAATTGAAGACCTATCCCTCCCATCTCCAATTGATCACCGCGCGAACGCATACCACTAAACGTTCAAATAAAATTCGAAAAACTGCGAAGACTCGAGAAGCGAGCTTGGAGGAGTTGCAAGAAATCGTTTTTGGGTTTTTTCTCAAAACCCGGAAGCGTGCGTAGGTGTTGTGCAGATGTACAGGTGTTCCGATAGAAAATAGAAAAACCGCAGCTTTGAAGAACATCAGTCGATTCGCAGAATCGGAATGGAAATGAAACGCCGTTTCACGTGCAATGAATACCAACACGTAGCTTTAGACCACGTACATAGTTTCAACACACACTGTCGGGTTATAAATTCATCAACGCAGCGGCAAACGAATCATTCAGTGACTTTTATTTTCTGCGACGATTTCTTTCTGAAAAAAAAAGTGTCCAACAATTTCTCGCAAATTCGCAATGCGATCGCGATCTTTCACAAAAATGAATTTTCTTTGCTGGATTTTCATTGTATTTTGCTTGACGGAGATTCATGCGTTGACTGGGTACGTTCGAGTGAGTGACCGATGGAAAATTTGCGTTTTCAAACGAGATCGTTTTAACAACTTCAACAGAGAGCAGTTTGCGACAGAATTTTACGATAAAAAAATCGACCCAAAACCCAGCAGTGGCCTTTTCAGCTTTTCCAAAAGAAGCAATCAATCCGTAAGCGATTTACCTGTGTCGAAATACCTTCCAGAGCTCATAGAAAAGGCAGATACTTCAACGGTCAAGAAGGAAAGTCATTCACGGAACTTGAACGAGTTCGCGTTGGAACTGTAAGTTTTCCAGTCGTTTTTACCTGTTTTTCACTGAGACGATACTCATTCAAGCTGATGGATCCTTCCAGATTCCATGACAAGCATATAACACCGGGAATAGAGTCCGTTTTGTACTTCTTCTTCCTTCAGAAGTAATTAAAAGCTCTTCTGTGTTCCCTTCGTTTTAAGCCCAGTTCGTGTTGATTCGAATTTCAGCTTCCTGGCATCTCCGGAAGCCACCGATTTGCAATTGAGTGAAGAGAAAAAGTCCGAGCTGCTCAATTTGAGTGAAGATCACCAACTGCCAATACTTCACGCGATACAGCTCAGAAGATTCCTCTTCACTCCCAGTGGAATCGAAGACTATTATATCGCTGCCCGCGAGGCTTTCGCAAGTCATTTGTACGCAGTTTGTAATACTTTTTTCGAAATAGTTCAAACCAAATTCACTTTCGCAGGTTCGAGAAAACGTTTGAAAACGAGCATTTTACTACAACGTGAGTTCATTCCAAATTATCGTAGAAGCGATTATTGAGTTCGCGATGTTGCATTTCCGAAGCGCTTCGCTAATATCGTCTGGATCAAAATACCTTTCCCTCACGATGTTCGAGAAACAGCTAGTGAGCTTAGCATTCTGGGAATTTGGGACAAAGTAAGCACAAAGAATCTCATGTTCGTGGATTCGAGCCGTTCTGATAATGCCTGTCGCAACTCCATACAGTAGGGTGGTCATTCAAGCCGGTCATAACATGTGAGTAGTGACTGGAATCGATGACAACTTATGATTCTCGCATCGTACCTTCTATTCACTTAGAGACATTATGAGAGAACACGTGCGAGCAGACATTCAAACTCTGCCGTGAGAATGCGTCTAAAGTTATTGATTCGAACTGAGTTCCTAATTGAAGTTTGCCCTCTGCAGAATCAATGCGTCTGCGTACCTTCCCTTCCTCAATAGACATTGGATCGATTACATGAGCAGTAGCAACATGGATTCGCACGCAGACTTTGAATCACATTTTATGAAGAAAATCCACCACAGGTGATTCCTTGGTGTTGCTCATAACGATGTGGGATGACTCCATGCTTCCCGCCTTAGATTGACCATCGAGGATCTCTACCCAGCCATCACTATCGGAGCTAAATCGTCGCCTCATTACAGAAACTACTACAAAATGCTTTTCCGATGTAATTATGACGTCGGCATTTTCTACTTGATCGCTTGGCGTGAGTGAGTACCTACCCTGTCGCTCTCCGCTGAACACTTGATTTCAATTGTGTTCATTGGAAGGGCGGCACATAAACCAGATCTCAGGGAAGTTTATCACATCGAAGTGAAGTATTCTCATCGGAAGATATTCGAAATGTCAGCACTCGATTCGAGGAGAGGAGAGGTTATATCGTGACGAATAATCATATCAAATTTAGGGCAAAGAAAGGCTCAGAAAAGAGGACAAAATCTGATATTATGAACCTGAATTCTCCAATGGAATGGTTCAAGCCGGCCATTGATGAAGTCATTACTGCTGAGAAGTGAGTGAACCGTCGATAATGCTTGTGGCGTTCAGCTGCGTAATTCAAATTTCGATTTCAGCCACGCAAAGCTCCACGTTATCGATTTGATCTCGTGAGTTCAGATCTTCAATACCATTGAGTTGACGATACATTCTCACGTATTTCTGTTCCCAGTGACAACTACGACGTCAGCCACGATGCTCTGGAGCATTTGCTGAAGTTTCTGCCGGATCAATCGTGAGCTTTACATATTTCGAAAATTCACGTAACTGCGACTCAATTCACCCAAATTCTTAGGACGTTGGGAGGGCAAACTTTATCTGGATATCTGTACGCTTGTTCACCATCCGAAGGTACAATTCCGCAAGATTTCAATCTGATATTCTTTTCAGACTGGGATCTGACCTCGAAGACCCGGAACTTTTGGACATTGCCTATTGCTTGTCTTGTGGATTGTAATTCATTCGCGACTTTAACCAAAACTGCGTGACTAATAAGGAGGTTACTTCAAAGATACAACAGGGGAATAACAAATGATAAGATCATCCTACGCAGAGACTCCGAGACGAATGACATGAAAAAAACTCTACTCAGGAAAATGCGATATTGGAAAGCGATGCTTCCTAGTCTCAGTTTCCATAGCTATCTCGTCAAGTATTTCGAGGTCAAAGCTTTCGAATTTGTGCACGCCATGGTTATGTAAGCAATCAAGTCTGGCTGAATGGCCTTTCACATTCGAGCGCTCATTTTCGCATCGTCTCGAAAGGCTCAAACCGACCTATGAGGGATTACGGGATCGGTACTTAAGCGGCAATCCTTCGCTGGGGGACGGAATCCTAGCTAAGCTCAACGATCCCGACACTCAGTTCATTCGAAGCGCTGTTAATGCCTTCCAGAATCGGAAAGGTGATTCTTCCGAAGAGGAAGTAATCAACAATATCTTCGAAGGGTTAGTTTCCTTCAAACTAATCGTCGATATCGAACTATATTTGAATCCAATTCCAGCGCTGGAGTTAATATGAAGGGAAAGTAAGACCCGGTCCATCAGATCATCAAATGACATTTCATTTCGTGTACCTAATATCCTCCAGCGAATTGAGCGACACCCTCATCACTGCCGTACTCGACGAACTGAGAGCAAAGTGAAGTTATTTCATTAGATGACTTGATATCCAAAGTAATTCTAATCGCTTCCGCAGAATATTTTCTTTTCTTAATGACCAAATCGGATCGGATCTCAAGACAGTGTTGACGGATCCGACTGAATTCAAGTCGTACATCCGATCGATGCTGCGAGATTCTGTGCTAAATGACCGCCTGAATAGTGACAGACTGAGTATGCCGATATATCTGCGTTTAGCGCTCCTGAAGAGCTTCGGCGTCGGACACATCTATGTCGTGGCATTGCGAAAGTGAGCAGCTCGATTTCTTTCCACCTGCATGATGTACGTCACTGGATTCTCATTTGCAAATAGTGGCGGAAGCGGAAATCCCCTGGGAATGAAATATTTCACTTCTGACAATGTTATCGTAGCGATCGTTTCGAGGTGAGGTTGTCGACGAGATCTCCTCGATCCCAGACTGATCTCAATTCTCTCACAGACTCAATGCAGAAATGCAAGACCGAGGCGAAGAAATTGAGTATAATCCGGATGAAGAGATGGCCGATTTTCAGAGGGTGATTGAGGAAGTCTTCCAGCAACTGACTCGCCTGAAATGGTCGGGCGAAAATGAAGATCAATGAAATTTCTTCCAGAACCTAAAGATACATCCTCTTCTCAGAGAATTTTAATAAATTTCGAATGATGTTCTTCAATTGAGTCGTTATTGATCAAATCTTCATTCGGATCGTTGGCAGCACACGACCTTGGGGGAGAATCAAAACAACGCGCTTCAGATCTTATTGTCATTTTCGATCAAATCTTCTCTTGAAACTTTATTCATACTTCGTCATTGCTAACAGCTCAATCACTTAACCTACGAGAAAATTGCCTGCAAATCAAATAGGAATCACGTTCATTGAACGTTCTACGCCAGCGGAATTGACCGGACGATCAATCCAGAAAATGTTCTTTGAAAACGAGTGCAAAGTTGAAGTGAAGACCCGTCGACGGAGTGACCCGCATTTGAAATGGTTTCATTTCGCATAGGCCAAAACTTCCAAAATGCACTTCGCCTCTCAATTGTTATCAAATCAAATGAAGCAAAAGAAAGTACAATAAAATGATAAATCTAAACAAAAGAGAAAAAGTAGTCTTGAAAAGAAAAGAACAATAAAATAAAACGAATGTTAAACACAAATCGACAACAAAATTGTCTCAAGAAGGAACTTTGGCAACCAATCGCATTGCTCTCGCTTTGATTCCGGGCAAAACTCCAGGATCGACGATATTTCGATGATAGCGGGGAAAAGGCCACCTCCAGAGCTTCCGAGCCAGGAAAACTCCCTCATTTATGACGGGAATTTTCATCGTTCAACCATTTTCTTCAATTTCCACCGATTTCGACGACCGAGGCCATTATTTGCATCTACATTTCATGTGCTTTCCGGCTCATCCGATGGATTCTTGCTTAGTGCCGGGAAAACGCCAAAATCGTATTTTCCGTCGTTCGATTTGGCCATTTGTGTCGTTTCGCTGCACGAATGGCTGTCGACGGAACATCGATTTCCGAAAAAAATCGCACCGATTTGGCTGATATTTTCTTTCATCGATGCGTAACGCATCCCAGATGACGAGCAAGACGGTGTGAGCCCAAGAGAAAACAATAAACAATACAACCATTCTAATTTTCATCAATGGTTAGCCCGGAAAATTAACAAACGACTGAGGACCACCGATTTCTCAACTTCCGCAGCCCCTAAAACCAATGAATGTTGAATATAGTTTACACACACTCACACACACACAAACACATACACACGCACACTCCGCACACACGCACACGCCGCACACACACGAACATAGTTGGAACAGAAAGACGAATCAGTAGCGCAAGTAGACCGTGGGCAACACGATGGTTTAAAGCGAAGGGCGGACACGGAAACACGAATTAGTAGCGCGACAAAACTCCATCATTCTTCGAATGGCGAATGTTGAGGTGTTCGGTGGCAGGACAACGTCTGCGGGGCCAGCTAGTAAATGATAATTCTGATGTATCTAAGGTACGTTTTTGGCACCATATGTATAGCTGTTGTTCACCTCATCTTCATTGATAGCTAGGGGATCACACATTCAATGGCCGAAGAATTGTTGATATAGCGGTTGTTCTCAGAGAAATGACGAAGATATCGCAGCATTCAGAACAGTGTGATTTCCCTAGAATAGAATTCAAGGAGGAATTAAAAAGAGGACTAAGGTCATCCATTTCAATCGTTTGCCTGACTTGTGGATACAATGATCAAATCGACTAGTGTGATAACGATTCGAATGCAATGAACGTAAACGAATGCGCAACACTTGGTGTGATTGATGGAATGGAACGTACCGTTTTGGAGAAATCAGTCTTCAAAGAGCGGAAGCTCTCTCGAAAGACACATTTTATTCGTTCGATTGAGACTGATCCGAAAAATTTGGGGAAAATTCACGCTGTGGGTATCTGAAGGACATCTTGGAGAGTCTTTCCTTTTCGTTCGCTTAGCCAAAGAACGCAACAGCATTGAGAACTGTGGATCCGAAATTGGCCAAGTTATTCCCTTAATTACACGAAGAAGCATAGTGTTAGCAGTCAAAATTTCGCCGAAAATCAAGCAGCCCTCGGCGCTTCCACCTCACCTTAAAAGCCAAATTGTCGGGTACTTTCCACATGAAAGATCTGGGCAGGGCAAAGAACTGCATTGGGTTGACGATCGAATACGGTCGCGGATACATCAGTATCCACCAGGAATCGTATGCCTTGGAAGTACTCATGAGATTTGGAATGGAGGATTGTCGCCCAGTATCATCTCCATGTGATGTGTCGCAGAAGCTCGTCAGTGGATCGGACGGATCCAGATCTGACGTGCCTTATCGTGAAGTGGTGGGAAGTTTATTGTTTCTCGCCCAAGGAACAAGACCGGACCTGGCATTTGCGGTGAGTAATGTGAGTCGATTCAACGATAAACACGACGACACACACTGGCTTGCGGTGAAGCGCATCATGCGCTATGTCAAGCACCACCGGATTTCGAATCACCTACCATCGAGAGTCGAAGACGCCAATTCATGGATTTGTCGATGCAGACTGGGGCAACGACTCCGATGAGCGTCGATCATTTTCCGGTTATGCATTCTTGATGACAGGCGGAGCTGTGACTTGGTCGTCCAAACAGCAATCAACTGTTGCCGTATCGAGTACCGAAGCAGAATACATCGCCATGGCACACGCGGCTAAGGAGGCACTATGGTTGATTCGTGTAATTCGTCAGTTTGAGGAATTGAAAAACATCATCATCAAATGCGACAACCAAAGTGCGATGATCGTAGCAGGCCGTGTGGCATTCAGTCCACGCATCAAGCATATTGACGTTGCATATCATTTCTATCGTCAACACGTCATCAGCGGACTAATCGTATTGGAATATGTGTGTATATATTCGCCTTTCCTGGACTCCAATCGATCTCGGGTCAACGGCAGTGTTGTTCAGAATCGAAAACTGGACAACACTGTTGTTGACTCGAAAGCGATTCGACAATTAAGAATTTCGATATTTTCTCCAAGTTTTTTTTCGATAAACTTTTTCACTTCTTTAATTTAGGAAAGATTCAAAGACAGTTATTGTCATTTCCGTGCGCTTGATCACCGAAGATAGAAACAAATCATTGCCACTAGTTGGGATCATCACCGAACAAAAAGTTTAATTGTGAGTAATCATTCATTGCGTGATTTTGGGTTTTGCTCATTTTTTCCAAACAATTAAATTTTCTTCTTCTCTCAGATCGACAATGGCCAAAGGAAAGCGTAGAGGAAAACGGAAGGCACCCAAGAAGGCACGCAAAATGGCACGCAAAAAGGCGAACAATACTCCAACGAAACACCAGAGGAAACAAGCCAAGTCGCGGAAACAAAAACAAATGAAGGAAAAAGCTGCCGTAAGTCCACAATCGTTTGTCCTAACAGAACATGAAATTAACTTCTTTTTTTCTCCCCAGAATCCAAATCGAAGATGCGCCACCTGCGGGCGGACTGATCATGCGCGGGCCAGCAGCAAACTTTGCCCTGAACACAAGCCACGCCTTAGGAAAATGTTTCACGAGAAAGGAACCAACTACAAAAGACTCACCATCAAAACCTCACTGAAAAGCTGGTGCAACACAGAAAACGGCGTCTACAAAGAATTAATTGATAAAATGAGACTTGATGTAGACTCCATGTCAAACTTCTACATCGAAGCCACTCTTTTGTACAATTTCGAAACTTCGAAAAAATT
>JANSTV010125483.1:0-17911 GCA_027564135.1 Lestremia cinerea
TGTGTGTGTGTGTGTGTGTGTGTGTGTGTGTGTGTGTGTGTGTGTGTGTGTGTGTGTGTGTGTGTGTGTGTGTATATTTTGTTCGTCTGTTTTGTTTGAATTCGTGCGATGGCAAACAGCATTTCCTCTTTTTCCTGCAATTTACTTCATTGTAATTACTAGCGATGCGGTGCGATGGTTTGATGGAAGGAAAACGGTTGATGGTGCCGGTTGAGCAAACGTCGAAATGGGAATGGATGAATGGGAAAAATGTGCTAGGACTTGTTTCAGGAAGAAAAATCCAGATGGATGGTGCGCGCATTGCCCCACTCGCGACTCTTTGAATGGTCGTGTCAAACCGGTATTGGATTGTTCGACAATCATTCAAATGATTTTTGTCGCCCATTTTCGAGTTCCCATCAATCATTGTTGAGTTCAAATGTTGGCCAAAACGAATACCGAGTGACTGAACAATCCGCATGAACGATGGGAAAATAAATATAAGCCGGAAATTGATTATAAACAATTTATAAAAATAGCCTCGCCACAATGCTAGATCATGCAGTTTGAGGCGAAAACCGCCGAAATTTGTTTATTGTTGTTTGTTGATTGTTTGTCGAATCGGTCGTTTAATTTAGTTCATTCGTTGTTTGTTATTTTTGGGGGGCATTCATTCGACAGGAAAAAAACACCGATCAAATTCATATGCTCGAGCGCGATAGTTTGGGGGAAAAGTGCAAAATTTGCTCTCGCTATTCGGGTCGAATGTTGTGCGCATTTCTCACCGAATGTGCTGACTGGGCCGTATCTGCCTGTTCGACAGCCACAGCCAGTACGAATTTCAACGGAAAACCGACACACCGATGGGTGTGTTGCTCGATCGTCAATCGACAATAATCGAAAACAAGCAGTGATTTGGCTGCGTTTCAATGAAATCGATATGAATTTAATAAGCGTTCTGTCATCGGCATTGATAGACTTGAATGAATCAACTCATCATGCGACGCATCGCGCACACATGTTCGACCATTTTCGACAGGCATTTATACGAGCTGCGACAGTGAAAAACTGACACTAGCGCGACAAAATACCAAAACGACTACATTGCGCGAGTCGAGTGTTTGGCTGTCTGTCGATTGGCGTGTGTGATGCTGTTGATGCGCCGCTCACCGTTATGATGTGTGAAAACCTGTTGATTTTTCCATTTTTCAGACAGTGCCTTCCAATTGAGCACTTTTCGGAAAAACCGTTGTCTGCGCATGTTTCGATGCTCTTCTAATCGCTTGCTCACTCGTTCTGTCGTTCGCTTCGTCTTCGTCTCAAATTCGCATGAATGAATGAATGAATTCTCCCTCTCTCGTCAAACATGTTTCAAACACGCTGTAATTAACAATTTAAATGAATTTACATTAAATGGCACATTGTCGGCGAAGAAAATCTCTGTTCGAAAACACTGTGTTTGTTGTGATGGTTCAAAGTAAATAGACGGATCCGACGAGAGAGCAAAATTCAAGATTTTCCGCTGGAGTTTTTGAAGCCACATCAGCAACAGTCACAACAATATACAACATCCTTATCACGATTTGAAATCGTTTCGTTCGCATAACTAAATGCCATGCAAAAGAAGAAAAAAACAAACAGAATTTTATGCTTTTGTTTGTTTTCGTTCGGTGCCAATCTCAACTCGACATTGTGCCGTGGAAAAACCAAAGTAAACATTCGGTTTTGCATACACAACGCGATGGAGTGAACGATTGAGCGAGCGATTCGGAGCGAAGAGAGTGAAAACGAAAGACAGAGACACCGAATGTACCGTAACCAAATCAATTGACATCATAAAATGCAATGCCGGTAAACGATGATTAACCCGAAACGCATATCGGGCGATGCCTTTGCCGATCCTTGCAATTCCAATTTAGGTTATGATCTTTTTCGAGGGAAACAACACTCATTAGCATATTTGCTATTGTCACCGTCCTCGTAGTCCGATTGGCCTGGATTCAATATTGAGTTATCTGCGAGACGACTCGACCGGTGTCTAATTGTACCGAAATAAAAATCTATGCAACACACACTACCGAAGCAGAGGCACACCACAATAATAACAATAACAGTTACTAACACATCCGGCCATTAAACGCGAAAAAAATACATTTATTTCTACTTATGTTTATTGAAGCAAAAGTAGGTACTGTGTCGTTTCTTGGCTAATGTCTCGTTGCGTTGATTCGTTTGCTTAGCGTTTTTGAATTGGGCATCGAGCATGGCATTTTTCCTGCGTGCTAATTTTGGTCGTTTTTGTATTCGTCGTTTTTGGGTGGAAAAAAACCTGAATATATTTACCAAAAAATTGTTTTTGGAAATTGAGCATTCCGAATGACGAACAGGTACCGACAATTTGGTTATTAATTAACTAAATGCCTAGGCCCCGCAACGGCATCAACGACAGAGGCAACAACAATGTTTCACTGTTTCGCTTTCTTTTCTTTCTTTTGGCTCGTTTCACTGGTTTCCTTTAAAATGCCTTCTTCTCTTCTTCAGTTTGCTTCTTTTCGTCGAATCGAGTGAAAAAACTGATTTTTTTTTATCGCTGTGATCATCGTCTTCAACTTGTTGTCGTCATTGTTGCCATTTTGTATTTAATGACAGCACACGCTCACACACACACAGGCGACGGCACTGAACAAGTGAATACTCTCACATTGAAAACGACACCCGTCGAGAAATGTGACTCATTTTTTTTATAATTGAATTTCAAAATATTGTATAAATGCCATCACTGAACGACAATTGACGACTCGATCGAGCAATGGCACGAAGACGATGGCGTCTATGCGAATTGCGCGCACTTTGCACACAATCGACGCAACACACACAAAACAAAAATGAGGCAAAACAAATCAAATATTTTCGTTTTGCACGTTTTTCTTCTTCTTCTCTTTTTTTATTATTGATTTGAGTTAATTTCGAGGCGGAGATTTTATTTTGTTAGTGATTTTGCGCTGATGTTTGAGTCGATTTGAAGCGATTCGAGACGACTCGAGCTGAGTCAAGACGGACTCGCCGAATTTGTAATGTAATTGTTCTATATTTGCTTGTATTTAGGTCATTCGCGCGTTGCACAGAAGAAACGATTTTCGAAATGAAAGAAATCTTGTGTGTTGGATGACAAGTAAGTCAAACGCGGCAAATGCCCAGTGCACACCAAGAGCTAATTCCAAAGTAGAAAAAACAATTCTGCATTGCATATAAAAAGAAAAGTGAAATGAAATAAAACAACTTGATAAAAAAAGAAACAAGTTAATTATTTTCAATTTGTATAAATTACGCATGCGCATAGTTTAGTTTTCCGCACATACACAGACACAGGCAACCATTCAGTTAGTCAGTCACTGATAAATAAATAATAAAATACATAATCTTTGTTTTTCCATTATGCTTTTTTCCTCTTCTGGCTGTTGTTGGTGTTGTTGTTGTTATCGTTGTTGTGTTGCTGGTTCATTTTGTTGATATTCAAACGCATTGCAATTAAACGTTCGTTGTTTTTCACATGCGAGTATGCGCTTACAGCGAGCTTGTGTGAGTGGCGAGGAAAAATGAAGCGAAAATTGAATTTACTGAAAGACGAAGCCGACACACAAGAAAAATGGAAAAGAAAGGGAATGAAACGAAAGAAGCAATGGAAAAAAATAGCAGAGAAAAACAACAACGTCCAAACAAAATGAACACAAAATGCACAATTACACCATTTTGCATTACAAGTGCAACTGCATGGCGGAATACATACGCAACAGAAGCAGTATCAGCGCACGGTAGAAACAATGATGGCGATGATGGAGGTGATGATGACGACGATCATGACGATGATGATGATTACAATGATGGTAATGACGATGAAAGAATAATAGCCGTGCTTATGGATAAATAGGTAATAGCATTGCGTGGAGTGCACTGCATTGGATTGCATTACAGTGCATTGCATTGAAATGGAGTTTTATTCCGTGCCTTTTCCTCCCGCTCTCTTTATTAGCACGTTTGTCATCGAACTTGGTGGAATTTAGTCACACAAATTTAGAATTTGCATACAAGAACAAGGATATCGATTCGCATTGTGGCCGTTTCTCAGCGAATGCAATGGCCTGCTTGCATAAATGAGCGAAAACACACAACAGAATGCACAAAACAGCAAGAGAATTAAACAAAAAGAATAAACACAGCCAAAGAAGCATAGCCGTTTGCTGGCTGATGATCATCGGCGGTGATGATGATGACGATGATGGTGATGACGGTACGACGATAAAATAGTATGATGCGACTGTATAAAAATGTGTGCGCACTGCATTCCATTTGAATGAGAATGGAATTACTATGAAACCTTTAAGCCGCACACAGAAGAAGTAATTTTTATTAAAACTGGCAGAAACAGAAACGCTAAGAATCACATAGAAAGGCCATTTAATGTACGCGCGACCAGCGAATGGCGAGCGACGGACCGCAGTGTCGATGTCCCGGTCGACGAGGGCAATCAATGATAATTTTTTTCTTCGCTGTTTTTTTGTTTTGCTTCGCTTGATGATTTTTCGACAGTGAACGCACGGTGGTCGTTGAATTCGTCTGGTGATGTCAAAACGATTCGGTTTTGATTTCTTTCAAATGAATCGCATGTAATCGCGATGACGCTATTTTTGTGTCGCTCTCCTCTTCGAATTCGCTTGGCAAAAATGAGAAGAGCCGAGCAATAAAAAAAACAGACACTATTCAACAATGCAAAGCAAAAGAGTGAACGGAAAAAAAGAAAAGAAAAAAAACTGGTAAAAACCAAGAACCCGAAGAAAAGAAAATGGAATCAAAATAACGTTACCTTGCTTCTTCTGAAACATAAATCCAGTTACGTCGTAATAATATGTAAACTTAGTAAATGTACAAATAAATATAATGTCATCTCTTTCTGATTAAAGTAAAAACCAATATCCACCTTTTCGATACACTCGATTCTTGGCTCTGTCTGAATAGCTTAAGTAATCCAACAGCATAAATTGATGTGGAACATTTAAGACAGGCACTTTAAATACAAAAATTTTTCGACGTTGTCGTCGTCGTCGGCTTGGTTGTCGTTGTTCAAACACACACAGAAATTCGAAATCGAACTGGCGAACATACGAACAGAAGATGAAGAATGGACAAAAATGGAATTGTTTTTGCAAATTGTGCTCGATTTCGGCAATAAATTTCCAACAAAATTAACCACATTTATTTTATATCGATCCAATATTCACTTTGATACATTTTTTTCGATTTATTTCACGTGAATTTTAGTGTATTTTCCCAAAAATAAACAGAATCCCCGAACAGAAACAACAAATCGCCACCTTGAAATACTTACAACTAAAGTGTTTGACTTATTTCTGCTTGAAAATCACTCGACGGCGTATTATTCCTCTCTTCTGCTTGAAATTCTGATGGAATGCGTATGATTCTCTCTCTCTCGCTGCAGCACGAAACCATTTCGAATGGAATTCGGATTCATTCACTCTCATTTACCTTGCTTTCGACCATTCGCCCCGAATGGTATAATAACGTTTGGAGTTGCGCTTGTGTGTGCACATCATCGTGCCGTTGTGTGCGTATGCGTAAATCATCAGTTTGGTATGCCACTCTTCAGACTGTTTGCACACCGAAAATACCTGTAACAAGCCGTGCCGTGCTATTTGAGATGTCATTTTTACTCGTTTTTCTTGTTAAGGTTTACTGCAAGCGTACATTTTTCGTTTGTCTCAATCGAAAATCGTTTCATTCGCCTTTCCGGCATTCGCACGATAATTCATTTTCACATTGGGAGCAATTTCATTTCGAATTGTATGCCACACCTGCTGAAGAACGCTCGCCTCTTGACCACAAAGCTGAGCTTAATCGCGTTACCATCAATCAACAGTATAAGGTCGTGTCTGGTTTGAGTCTTGAATAAGCTCCAATTCGAACTCGAACGAGGGCTGGGGAATGAGAAATGCCAACCAAATGCTCTTTCGATAGTTTATTTCCCTCGCGCTTACAAGAAAATGCATTCAACTAATTCCGCCTCCATCTGCCGGCTCATCGATATCGTTGAACGGCTCATTGAACTTTGCCGGAACGGAATAGGGGAACTCTTTGCCGATACTCTCCAGACCGTTTTTGACGCGGGCCAACGTTTCCCGATTGAGGTTCAAGAGCAGCAAATACTTGAGCGATTCATCGATCACAGCCAACGCTCGCTCGAAATTCAACTCGCCCGAGTGAAAATCAATCTGCGCACTGAACGCTCGTCCCAGACGATCCTTTGTGATCTGTGTCCGTTTCAGGATATCAATCAAGCTGATGAACATTTGCTCGTTTTGGGTTTTGGTCGCTTCCGTCAAAATGTGATCGAACATGTAGTTGTGTCCGGTTTTTGTGATGTAATCTGACCAGCATTTATTCGCTGCATTCATGTCGCCCGTTATGAAGAGGAATTGCCACAGCACCTTTGCCGGCGCGAATAAACTTTTGTCCCAATACAAATTTAACAAGTGTTTGTCTGTGAGAAACGAAAGAGTGGATTTTAGCAACTGATTCTTGTTTGGTTTGCTGAGTCAACTTACATTCGAGTATTAGCTGCGGATTCAGCTTGAGCAGTTCCACCATTGCGCCCATTGGGAATTCCTTGCCAGCTTTTTTCAATTCTTCTACCGTTTTCACCTGTTCGATTCGCTTCACAAGAATTTGTAAATATTCTCCGGCCGCTCCGCCAACAACGTGCGCTTGACAGAATCGATTTTCAAAATTGATGGTTTTCTTCAGTCCATCGCCTAAACGTTCCCTAATGACACTCAGATTCTCGTAGTCTCCTGCTAGAGCAGCGGTTATTAAATACTTCTCGTAGACTTTTACCGGGGGATATTGACCGATATGTGCCATTGCGAGTGCAACTTGAGTTGCCTCATCGGTCAGCTTATTTTTGCTCAAAAGCTCAATGACTTTAGCACTTCTCGCCAAAGGAACCGAATTATTCCGAAGCGCTGTCAAAAATTCTCGAAATGATTGCGGGGTTTTGATTATTTTTCTCGCCGCATCTGCAAGGGTCTCGCTGGAGTTTAGCTCTGAATATGTTCGTCTCGCGAACACCTCTGTATTCCTTCGATTTTCTAGTGAATTGCTCGGAACTTCGAATGGAATTTGGAGATTATTCGTTCTCAATAAGGCGCCAAGCTTCGTTAGAAAATCAAGTGAAATTGGATCTTTCTCAGCCACCATATCTTGATACAAGTTCAATGCTTGATGCGGCGAGTTCACTTTGTCGTAATAATCCAACAAACTCGATTGAATAAGACTTCGATTCAATTTCCTGCAATTTTTACTGAGTTCCAATAGATTCCTCAATGGCTGGAGGGATTCGTTTCTAATGCAATGCTCCAAATGGAATCTGAGTCGATCGCTCCGCTGTAGAAGACCCTTTTTATCGAAAATCTTCTGAGCCTCATCTTTCTTCCCGCATTCAAGATAGGCGAACGCCAACTCGTACAGACAATTCCCGTAATCATGAATGCGTTTGCTTTGGTTTATCACTAATCTCAAGTCATCTTCATTTCCACTCTGGATTATCTTAACGAGTAGCGCACTCAGGTATGGCGTTCGACGATATTCCTTGCAGCATTTTCTAAACGCTTCAATGGCACTTCCCAAGTCCTCTTTAACAATGTGCACTCTGACCAATGGCTCTAGAAGACGAGCAGATATTTCAGCACGATTTCCTCCGATCAATTCATCAAAAATCCTCTGCAATTCCTCAACCTCTCCGGCTTCTGCCAGTGCATTCAATATTTGACCAATGACTGTGTGCGAATGCTTGAACGGTCGACCGTCACCCGGAAGAGGCATCACTTTCAGGATTCTGTAGGCGATAGCTCCTTGTTTTTGGTTTGTCAAACGGAATATCGTGGCCTTGGCGTATGAGTTGAAGTCGCTATCTTTTGGGAATTTGCTCGTCAAATCATCAATCAAATCATCAATCGAATCCAATTGATTGCTAGTGGCAAGCGAGTATATTACGTCCAAAAGATGTTTGTCTGTAATGAAAACTTTCTCTGATTCACAATTTTCGAGCGTTCGACGTATTGCCTTAGTGTCTCCCATTGTCGCATAGCCGCACATCAAATTCTTGTACGTCATCCCAGATGGTTTGATTTGCTGGTTGCTCATTTCATCAATAATTTTTATCGCACTCTTGGCATCACCGATCTTGAACAATCCGACAATCATTGAGTTATATATTGATTCGTCGATTGGCATGCCCTTATCTTGCATCATCGCAACGATTTTGTTGGTATTTGTCACATCGCCTTGCTTGCAACATTGTTGAATTGCCCTCTGGAAGAACTCCCTGAAATGAATTGTTTATTTCCATGGCGTTTCAGCAAATAAAATGCATTACAAACTTTGTTGGTTCCACATTTTTCATTGTCATTTCCCCAAGAAGGTTCATCGGTTCAAATTGACATTCGTTTTGAACGAGAGCCGCGATGAGAGCGTCATAGTGCTTTGAGGTGAGTTGAACATCAAATGCTTGCAACGCTTTCCACAGACGATTGATAAGACTCGCACGGACGGCAATTGGCGCCTTCGAATCCAAGCTGCCTGAAAATTCAAAAGTATTTCACGGTCATTTCTCGGTCATTTGAATCAATTTGAAAATTCACTGCTCACTGCAATGTTTAATGACTTCGAAGGCATGGCGACTCGTAATTGAGGTCGACCGACCCAAACTGTCAACCAACTGGAAGACAGCTGTGTTGTTCGGGAGTTTTCTTTGGGTTTCTATCAATCGAGTAATCCTTTTTAAACGAGAGTCGACCTCTGTTTCAGTCATCTCAGCTCTGGATAAAAGTACGCTGGAATGAATGTCGTGTGTTGTGGGAACGGTGTCTTGATGGAGCTGAACTACTTACTTGATTTGGCACATGCACCGATAGGAAAGTCTTGCGATGTAACCGCCTTCATTTTTTCGGAATAAACTCGAAATCAAGTTTCTAGTGAAGACGGGCAAAGGACGTATCATTTCGCAATAGCAGCCTCGGTCGAGATGTTATGAAATAATCACTTTGACAACAAATGTCAAAATATCGATACGACATTACGTTCGGTTTACACGAGTGGTTTCCCTATGAAAAACGTGCCAATACGAGAATGAGAGCCAGTACGGTTGTACTTTAGTACTTTAGTATGTACTTGAGTTGTGAATTTAAAGCCAAGTGTTGTTGTTTTGAATCTTTGTTTATTTGCGTTCACTCGCAGCACGCTTTATTCTCTTCTATTCTAGTTCGATTCGATAACTAATTTGTTTGAAATTTATCGTTTTTTCCAAACGTTTTTCCTTTAAGTTCTATTTCAGTTGTCGCTGGGAGCAATGATGTGGCGTTCAATCTTGTAGGTGAGTATTTTCGGGCCAACAAATCCACCATATCCTGGTCTATTCTTGATATACAAGCCGATGCCAGACAACGGGGTCGGATTGTGGGACTCAACCAGTTGCGAGTCGATAAACGGAACTGAAAGGACGATAAGATTAATTTATAAGTTTCGTCAAAGATAATTCACATGACTTACTCGTTGTTTGCGCCGCATCTGCCTCTCGACTGGTAGGACCGAATTTGACATAGCGATTCTGTGTGATGTCAATGATAGACTTCTCTGGGCACTGGGTCGATGCGCGGCTATTTGCCAGATTGATTTCGGTGCGGTTTCTGGGAGCGCTAACATACCAGAAGCTCTGATCGATATCCTGCAGTTTTCCAGTTGTGAAATCGAATTTGGTGCCTCGTACTTGAATTGTGATAACGCCATCAACAACAGCAAATCGTATGCCTGTGACGAGTCTGCCCTCGGGTACCGCAACCAAATCCAAATTCAGTGATCGATTCTGATGCGACATTGCGTGATAATCGATGCTCTCATGCATGCGAGTGTCATGTACACTGAAGTAGTCGTCGCTGTTGTATGATCGCCATACTGGCACGGATGTGTTGACCGTTCCGTAGCCCAACAACTCGCGTTCGGTCACCAGAAAATGGAATACCCCGTTAAATTTCTTCAACGCAACGCCTGTCACAACTCTAAAGACGAGGATTCGATATGAGAAAAAGGCCAATTCTCCGTGGAGCTCGTCCAACTTACTTATTTTTCTGGATGTTCGACACAACATTGTGCAAACTAAAGTAACGATCGGACAAAGGGCTCTTTTCATCGCACAGACAGAAGCAGTTGCTGCATTGAACAAACCATCTCGTCCATGATTCAGTCTGAAAGAAACGAAAAAGAAGGTTATTTCGCTTATGCGTTGAATTTCAAGTCATTCTGCCTTACTCGAATCGTTGATGAAGGACATCCATTGTTGGCTTTAGCAAGATCAGCCCCGAAAAATGCTCCGTTGTCATACTGAAGATAGTTCAATCGCCGCAGGGGCTCATTCTGAAGAAGACTCAATTTGTCAATGTCATTTCCCTCGCATTAATAACCTCATATTACCGGTGACGATGGGCAGATATCCAAGTCGGCTCCAATAAATTCGCAATCAACAATGGCACCATTGCAAATGGTTCGTTCCTTCGGTAGCTCCTCAGTAGAACAGTAGGTTGTATTGAAGCACAGATAGTTCTTGGTGTGGGTGTAATCCGAGCATGTTTTCTTGCAATCGTTGACTGGATTCAAATTGACTTCATTGTCAACGATGCCTTGTAAGAATTTGGTGACTTGCTCGTAGACTCCGAGAGACCAATGAAGAGGATCACATTTCCAAACCTCACCATTTGCCTCGCTGAGCAAATGCTTGACCTCGGCCTGAACGCGACGGGTACGATCCAAATATTCATATCGGAACGATTGTCCGTCGGCCCGGAAATCACGGTTATAAACCGTTCGGAACATGTTCGCCAACTGCACCAAGGCATATCCTTTCAGTTCGGCCACCGAAACATCGTAGTAATACTCGTACACCAGTTGGGAGGCTGATTTGATTAAGACCACACTCTCATCGCATTGCTTCAATTCGGCTTTCTGAAAAATCCCAATAAAATGTATAATTGTTGTAGAAAAACCCATCCAGGAGTAGATAGAGAGACAAATCAGCGAAAAAGATGGACCGACTAATCGCGAATATTAAAATGATGACCTTGGACGAATTACATTGCTCGATAAGAACACATCATTCAAGGCGGTCATTCGGAGATTGCGAAGAAAACATCCGTTCAGCAAACGAGCAGACATCAATCACATCAAACTTACATTTCGGATGACCCGGTAGAAATCAGAGCGTCCAGTAACATTATGAAGGCGATCCAAGTGGTACGTTAGATTTCCATTTTCGTTAGAAATTCGTAATGCTTCTCGTTCGTTAAATAGCCTTGTGTTGGTGTGCAAGTAGTTGTCGACGGTATTCCACGACGAAGCATTGATTCGTTGAATAGCTTCGATAATAGCCCGATGATCCGGATCAAAATTCGAAAGATAGATGTTTTTCTCGCCAAAATTGCTCTGCAAGAAGGTCCGGTGTCCGCTGTGAATTTGCTGCAGCACATACGATTGGTCCATGCCGCTTTGAATGATGTGCCACAATGCGCTCTCTAGCGACAGGTACCGTTGCCTTTGGCTATCCACCAAAGTGGCCTGCTCCTTTGCCTCCTGGTAGCTCATCACATACTCGGTCTTGCACCACACATTGGCCACGACAATCAAAACCACGCAGCTCCTCAAAAGGATTTTCATTTTTGTAATTCGCGAACAGAATCTCGGAGATGTGACAGATTAGACAGCAAGGAATGTACTGAGCGACGGTCATTTATTGAAAATGAATCCAGTCCATGGGACTGTTATCGATGATCTCGCAACGAATAAACGTATTCATTGTTTATTATTATTGGCAATTGCTTGATAGCGGGCTCATTGCTAGGCAAAAGGTCATGAGTAAGTTGAATCGTTTTGGTTTTTTTTCATTCATTCCTTGCCTTCCGCTCGCTTTTTTTTGTATTTGCGATCGAAATTCGATGAATCAAAAACGAATCGCAAATATATTTTCATTTGGCTAAAGTGCCTCGTGTTTGTTTCGTGAATGCTCATTTGGCCTCAAAAATATTGATCAATGCGCGTCAACAAAATGATTAAACGAGAAACGATTGAATTAAATTCTTGGAATTCATCAAAGACGTAAACATAAACAGAACTATTGATGATCGCGGCAGATAGTTACGAATGGCCGGACGGAAGTAGAGTGGAGACATGAAGTGCATGTCGTCCTTCCCTTTGGATCAAAACAAAGGCTGTGGGAATCGCTGAATCAACTCAGATAAAATTTCTTCCGTTGCACAAGTCAAAGTAAATAAAGCAGAAATCAAAAGTATTGGTGCGTGAATTCATCTCAAAACAAAAACAACAATTATCGCACAAACGAAACGATAAACTTTTGCGCGCCACATTCAAACGTCCAACAGAAAACTTATCGACATCGAACAAGCGGTATTCAGCGTACGCAACGCAAACAACGCAGCCCTGCAGCCAAAGAAATTAAATGTCAAAGTCAAATTTTCATCGGCTGTCTTTCTATTCATATTGTAAATATGGCCGAGAACACCTGACGCATTGTGCTCGTGAAAATCAACACACAAAACAAATAGAAAAAGAAAAAAATTGGTGGAAAAAGTAGCCAAAGTGCCTTCGGAGGATTCTCAAAATTGGATTCGAAAAGCCATCGAGAAAAACTTTAAATAAATGTTGTTGCTCAGAGTTGTTGCAAAACAGGCAAAATAAGCAATTGAGAGACGACCGAAAACCGACAAAAAATGGCTGATGCCGATTGGAAAAAACGTGTTGGAATTGACATAAATTATAGCTCCGGAGAAGATGAAGATGATCAAAGGTGATTTTTTTTTGTCTCATTAGCTAAACAAACGAGCGACGAGAGTAGAAAAACCCCATTTCATTTCTAAACAGCTCCGCGTGACAATCGCGTTTGATTGGCTTTGCGGTTGAGCTTGATTCAGAAGTGATTGGCCGTTTGTTTATTGGTTGTCGATGTGCTGCGCTATGCAACGTAAACAGAAACTTGTTCGGAAAATGATATTAGCAAAACAAATGAAGCAGCTATCGATTCGATTGACTGCATTAATTAAATCCATTCGTCAGAATGATACTCGACCGATACGGAATTCCGTAGCAATCCAAATGCTCGACCAAACACCATTGACACGATAGCGAAAATCCGTTTGAAGGAAATCATTTACGTTTTTTCGGGCTATTTTGCAATCGCATGGAATTTGGTGAAATATTATCGTTGATGTTCACATGAACCATCCGATACATATTTCAACCTTCAATTGGACAGATACCAATAAGCCATACGCCTGACATTCGGCTGTAGGCGAATCGGCTGAGCCACATGAAATGTTGAATGTGCGTTATGGTGTTCGCTACCGTTTGGTATCGGTTGATTGTGTGTGTTATAATTTTGGCTGAGTTCAGTCGCAAAAATAAAAAAGAAGAGGACAAAAATTGGCCAAAGTGAAATTGAAGAATTGGCAAGAAATAAACAAAAAAGCGAACAATCAACATTTATTTTTGCAACACTCGGAATCTCAGAGTGTGTCACCGTACACCGTTCCTGCTCATCGGTTCACCGTTCACCATTCTTATCAAACGTGCACATTTTCGAACAAAAAAAAAAATCAATTCGGATGCTTTATTTTCAATTCGATTTCCATGAAACGATCGTACGTTTTGTCATAAATGCAATAATAGCACCCCGGTCAGTTGAACCAGTCAGTGACAACAGCCCACATCACTTGATCGTTTCAATGAAAAACCAACAATGTCATAAATTAGATTGAAATTTTTCAAGGAAAATCATATACACCTCTGACGTACTTCTGCGACAGAGCAGTCTGATTTGTTTGCTCAAAATCGCCGAGATCCACACAGGAGAGAACTACTCGAGTGATTTGGCAGCTGTTGTTGTTTGATGTTTATTGGCGGCAGACCGTTAGAGTGTGTCGTGGGGTTCACAGACCCCAGCGGTCATCCGTGAATCGGCATTCCATTCGATTTCATCAGAGCCAAGCCAATTCATTGAAATCTCATCCGATTCCCATCCCATTCGATTCGTTGTTTGTTGAAAATTTCCAAACGCAAAATCGACATTATCTTATCATTGTTTCGAGTAAGCAAAACAAGCAATTCAACTGGTTGATGTGCTACACTGAACAGAGCCCATCAGCTTGTTATCCATCCGTTTGTCTGGCCGCTCGTTCGTTTGTTCGATCGTCTGTCCGTCGGTTCGTCCGTGTTTGCTTGCGTTCTATGTTGTCGCGCGAGTCGTGTCGCATCCCGTCGCATCGCATCCAGAATACTACAAATTGTAATGTCTAATAGTATTTAATTTATCTATAAAATATCTATAACTAGTTGAATAAACTCAAGTATTATTGCAAATTTCATCAGTCATGTACCGAATGGACGACGACTAAACGACCGCGGCCGGTATACGCCTGTGCGGCTGATAGCTAGTTCACACACTTGGGTGCCTACGATTCAGCGCTGTTGTATTTTGGCTTGTTAAAATTTATGATTGTGTGCTCGATTCGATTATGCGTTACGCCAAATTATCATCGCTGGTGTCTTTCTCTGCATCTTCGTCGTTGTCATCGGTGTCTTCGTCATTTTTGTTGTTGTTGTTGTTATTATTATCACCGCCTTTTTACGTGGTGATTTCGTTTATTCCGAAAGATGACAATAGTATGACACTCATTTGGCCATTCACTGCGCGTGTCTGCGTGCATTTTTGTTGAACGATTTGATGGAAAGAGCAAAACATCTGACCAATTTTCACTTATGGAAATGACCAAATTGTGCTATGATGATTGGTGATTTGATGCTAATTTCCGAATGACAGGCAAAACGAAGCATTTGTTTGGTTTTTCTGTTTGCACGTTTCGCTTTTATTTTTTGCCAAAAATTTAAATTTTTTTTGTGGATTTGCGGTCGTGCGCATTCTGACCAAAAAGATGGTCATTGACCATGATGATCGTTCAGCCTCATCGAAACATAGCAAATTCGATGACGGACGAAATATCATTAATAGCTCTCGAGTGGATTTTCATTCGTTTGTGCGATCTGCAAACAGTCAAACGCCCATCGCGCATTGATGAAACATGAAACGGTAAATAATTAATCGAAATGGATGAGTCACAACGATAACATCCGCCAGCGACATGGTGTCGAAGGTAGTCAATGGTTTTTTCTCTCGGTTTTTTTTGTCGTCATTGAATCATATCGTTTGTTTACAGCGTTCTGCGTGCCGATACACGAATATTGTTATCGGACGCGCCTCAAAACACATTGCATCGATTTTGAGGGTCTTTGCAATCGTTATTCATTAAGGTTTCTGTTGACTTTCAGTGAGGTCCAGTATCGTAATAAAGGGGTGATTTTGCCTGAAAAAACTGTGTCGCTCGACATAACCATCAACAATGGCTACCGGAAGGATTTGTCCACTGAAGAAATGCTCAACAAATTCGATATGGACGAATATGGTAGCACACCGCCGCGCACAAGGTATTTCCACCGTCGATATTTTCAAATGTTGAATCGAATTGAATATTTTCCCCTCGTTGCAGAATCAAAAACAAAAATCGTGATTGGGATCGCAAGCAAAAGATGGAATGTGCTGCCAAAGCGATTCGTGGCATCAGTCGAATGGCTCGATCACGTGCCAATCGTCGGAATACCATGGATTGTGCGCTGCTCAATCAAATATTCATCGATGATGATTCGAAAAAATGTGATAAAAGAACGAAGCAGCTGCTTCGCGAATCGGAACGCGATCAAAAACATTCATCGATGGCCATCGCGGGTCCCGTCACCTATGTACCGCCACACACGCCAACTCTTCCAGCACCAGTCATCTTGCCAGCGGCACAGGTCACTATCAAACCCAGCACTGTGACATTCGAGGAGCGAGCCGAAAGTTTGACAACAAGTCGACGAACGGCTTGCAGTATCCTGACGGCTCCAAAGCTGATTGAATCCTGCAATCGATACATGAGCGTGACGTCGCGTCCGATTGGATGTAGATCTTCAGCACCTCCATCGGCGTTCACACTGAAGGAGGTCACCGTACCCAATGGCCAATACGACAAATGTATGCTCCAAACACGGCAAGATTTCCATGAAACCTTCGCCAATCTTATCAAATTGGGCAGCAGCGATAAGCAGGATAGCAAAGTAAGTCGCACTTTGCCTTCCGTAGATGATCAATCTATCAGCAATATCGTACGCATTGCAATCATTCCAGATATCAAACGAAGATTACACCTGGCAGACTGAGCTGAAGGATATGATCTGGTTGGAATTGCAAGCCTGGCATGCCGATCGAACCCTTGAACAACAAGACAAATATCTATATTCGGCTCGGCAAGGAATTCCAGATCTCTTCAACAAAATTCTTAACTACAAATTCGTGCCTCGTTACGCAAGAGAGATTAGTGTGACTAGTACGGATAGCGGTATTTCTGATAGTTCCTGTCCAAACTCGTGCGACGCTCAGTCGAAGGTGTCTACAAACGCGAGTCAACAAAAGACTGCAAGTGAGTGTCACCGTCGCGCAATCCATGATTCCGATGGCGAGAAGCTTATTTCATCGATTCGCTTCTCTTTCAGAATGTACTCAATGCTACTCGATGTACTGCAAAGATTGTCAAGACCAACAAGCGATAGCATTGCGTGAAGTCGAGGAGCTGCTGACACGGCTTGAGGCTGCTGAAGCATTGTATCCATCGTCGCAGGTGTTGGGCAATTTCCATCCGGTTTATAAGTCCACCGAATTTGTGGGGCGCGTCAAGGCAATGTGCCTCTGGTACAACATAACAAGACATCAACGCCTCAAGCTGCTGATTGTCGGAAAGATCTTTGCCAGGTACGCGATAACGCTCAACGCCGCTGAACATTGGCCATTAGTCGTTCTCTCTTATTGCTAACCTTATCTTTCAGATTGCAAGGTAAACAATTTCAATGGCCTCTGGCATCCGATCGGTCAACCGATAGTTCATCGTCGTCGGCTCATGAAAATGAAGATTCTGGTCGGGACTCGATTGATTCACGAAAAATGTCCATTCAAAATCGAATACCAAAAGTAAAATTCACCTTCGATGGTGATGCCAACTCCAGTACAAGCCCGGAAGACAGTGTTAGCAGTGTTGAAGAGTAAGTGTCTCAAATTGTGAATAGCACAATCCAAACGCCTCATTGACTGATTCCACTGTTCCCCTCTCAGCGTAAAGGAACAAAATATGGGTGACGTGATGACTGAAGATTGCAGCTCAAATGTCTATTCGAACCTCATGAAGAACGCCGACTTGTACAACGTGAACAATTTGCCGAATTTTGATATTGAAAAATTCGTGGCGTCGCCTTACCGAAAGTACATCGAACATGTGCTAAAATCTCGTGGCTTGGGTCAAGCGCTGTCGTTTTTGCATCATTTACACAACGTGCTGCTGCGAAAGGCTCATGCAACATTGGAAGTGCCGGGTTCGGAAGAATCTGATTTGGACTTTGATGGCTTCGATGAGAACATCAATTCGTGCACTGAGATCCCGTTGAGTCCGGAGCATCAAGAGGATCTGCATCGGTATGGTGTATGGAGCGAGGAGGCCAGTTCGTTGAATCTACCCTCGTATGTTCCTGCCTTTGTGTTCTTGTCGACGATGCCGCTAGAGGTAATGCACGAGTATTTGAAAATGCGACTGGAAACGAAGCCCGTCACGCCAAATCCACTCAGCTTGGAGCAATTGATGAAGGAATTGCGCGAAGGTTTGATTCTGGCGATGACTCATCGGGAACGATTCAACAAGCACATTCACACTGCGCTCTACGATAA
>JANSTV010125594.1:0-17907 GCA_027564135.1 Lestremia cinerea
TTACGCACCACAGCCCGCAGGCAATCCAAATCTATCGACGGCAACTCGTCAAAGCCACTGTAGATGAATATTTCCATATTGAATGCGGTGTTTTCGTTCCGATCATGCAACGAATTGATAAGCTGCTACTACGATTTGTATCGGGTTATGTTTTTGCTCGGTTGAACTGTCAACCTTGAGGTGTCAAAGCGAGGATCTGTAAATCGACTTGGAAATGGTCGAATGGGTCTGTGGGAGCTGATTTTGAGGTAGAAAATGGAGTGAATCTTCGAAATGAAGCTCTGAGACTGAGCTATCTTGACTCCCGGAAATTCCATACTCCAATCATAACCAATAGCTCGACCCCACCCCCAAATGTCTATCCAATGGTGTACGTGAACGTTCCTTCACTCCCAAAATGGATGCGCTCCGTTCTATCACTGCGTTGCCGTGATACTGAAAGCCCCTATTTGGAGTTATCGAAAAAACAAAAACATAACCGCAATCTGAATTTTCATCTGAAATTTTCTCCGTCTTCTCGTGTCGTGTGGCCTTTGAAAGAAAATTACCAGGTGAGATTCAAGCCGGAAAATAGTTGCGTTAAGCGCTACTGATTACAAATGGAGAAGAATAAAGCTGCGAAACAGAATGGAGCTAAAGCCGATGCTGACCATCTCGATAAGGTGAGTGATTGGATGTCGAAGTGAATAATTGCGCATTCTCATGGATTTGACCCGTTGAAGGTTTTGAAAGGCCTCGGTAATGCATCGCCAGAGGACAAGCTCTTGGCACTCGCCAAGAGTTTCGTCGAGTTGGAAAAGGAGAATGGCAAACGAGCTGTCGCTTTGAAGCAAAATGAGAAGATGCTCGACAAAGAGCAGCGGGAGAAAGACCATCTTCAAAGGGAGTGCAATAAGGGTATTCTGATCAGGTGAGTGCTCTCTGATGGTTTGAAGGTGAGAGAATTGACAAGTAAACGTTTCGCAGAGATAAACTGGAGCAAGTTTGCCGCGAACAACAAAAGTTGATGAAATCAATCAAAAGTGAAAGCATGACAAAGATTCGTGATGAGGAAGAGAAACGCAAGGAGACACAGGCTCACTTCCAGCAGTCGATTAATGAGATTTTCGCAACGCTGGGAAAGAACAACGATGAAAATTTGAAAATTAAAGAGGCCAATTTGGAAATGACCAAAAAGTGAGTTTGTGTTTGAGGTTGGATTAGAGAATGCGTTCTTCAATGGGTGAAATTTCTTTCAGATTCAAGTTCTTGTCCGAACAGTACGAGATACGTGAGAAACAGTTGGAGAAGCTCAACGATCAAATCAAATTGGAGGGTCAGTTGAACGACGCCAAATTGGCTAAGGTCCAGATGGAGGCGACCATCGAAAAGGAGATTTTGTTGAGGTAACTTCATTTTCGTCTACCGCCTTGTCTGTCTGAGTCTAACCTCCTTTGGCGCTTTCAGAGAGAAGCAAGCTGCCCTTGAAGATGTCATTCAAATGAAAAAGGCCTTGATGGAAATGCAAAAGAAGGAATCCCTACTCAAAGAGCAGCTCACATTGTACACGGACAAATACGACGAGTTTCAGAATTCCCTTCAAAAAAGCAACGGCATATTCATCACGTACAAGCAGGAAATCGACAAGGTAAGTGAAGATTCTGTGCTCAAGAATTCTCGAAGATTAACCAAGCGAACGCTTCATTTTGCAGATGTCCAAAAGAATCAAAGGCCTCGAGAAGGAATGCTACGAGTGGCGTTTAAAGTACGAGAAGTGCAATCGAGCTCTGCTCAACATGGCCGCTGACAAACAAGCCCAGGATGCATACGTTGCCAAATCATCCCGACAGTTGGGTCAGTTGCAGAAACTCTGTCGAACTCTACAAGCCGAACGTGGAGCAATGCTCGATGTATTGAAAACGAACAATATCGAACGTCCTACCATGCCTGAATTGCCTCCAGAACCGACAGACATTACACCCGCCCCGAAACCAAGCGACAAACTCGATGTCATGACACGAAATTGCGATGAATTGAAGCGAACGTTAGCCGAACTCCAAGGGCAAATGAATGCCATCACCGCCGATGTCAAACAAAAGTCCGCACATCCCCCGGCGACGGCGAACAAGAAAAATAAAAACAAGAAAAACAAAGCCAAGGCTGAACGTTCGAATGAAACGGCACCAGCAACCAATGGCACCACAACGAATGGACAGTCAGCCGCAGAGGCGGCTCCGGTGGAGACTGAAGCAATTGACGAGAAACCAGAGTCCAAAGAGTCTTCCGATGAACCAAATGCTAATGCAGCTTCCAACGAGGAACCCAGTTCCACCTCCGTCGAGACACCGGTCGAGACGCTGAAGGAGACACCAGTGGAGACAACAGTAGAGCCACCAGTCAAAGCACCAATCGAACCTCCAGTCGCTCCACCAGTGGAACCACCCACAGTGACGGCCTCATAGAAGCCCACATCAAATCACTCAATTGCAGTCTTGCATTTCGAAACCGATGCCTGGGCCCTTGCTGTTCGCCACAAACGCACAGCTCTGCTGAATTTCATTGCTTTTATCGTTTTTCCAAATGGATTTCTTTTGCAATAATCGCTTTCGTTTCGAACTAACGGCCTCATGACTTAACCTCATTTCATTCTAATTCGTTTTCTCTTCAATTTTCATTTTCCCCAAAATCTCAAATGTTTCGCCTAACAGTATTGTCTATCGAATATCTGGCAATCAACAGTTTAGTTTTAGTTGTTTTTTCGTAGCGGCGCCTTCTCAAAGAGTATTCAATTAGCGAATATCCAGAATGGAGTGTTCAAAATTTTTACTTGAAAATAAAATGTCAATTTTGTATTTGAGATTTTGGCGACTATTCTTCATCCAGCAGACCTGCTCAAAATTGCGCAAAAGGCAATGATTTGTTCCGATTGGGAAATGTCTCGCTCGAGACCTGTCAAAGCGTCAAACCGTACGCAACCATGTTCGATGACTTTAGTACGTGACCCAGTGTTGCCATTTCGATTCTTCTGCGATGCCCGTCAAAGAAGGTTTTGGACGAATTAAATGGGGAAGACGGCCCCACGCAACTCCTTTCAAAGGCAAATTGCAATGAAATCAACCCAATGCGTCCCCCCAGCCCCCATTCAGCGTCAGCCCCACCAATTCCAAAACCCGCCAATTCGAAAATCTGGCAACATTGTTCCAATATTCGATGACCCATTTAACTATTGCTGGTAGAGTGTAGTGTCATCACGCAGTGTGTTTTCTTTTTTATTTCGTTCAATACAATAATATCGACAGCAAAATTTTTCAAGACAATTATTTTTGTGTAAACAATAAAAACGATGTGAAAAATGTGCAAAAAAATCTGAATTGGACATTGTCGCTTGAGACGTTGTATCGTGGATTTGACATAACGCTTTGGGAAATTATTCGAATGTGAACCGACGGCATATACATTTGGCAAATGAATTGACATTTTTTCTTCTCGTTAATTGGTTCACTTTTTCGTAGTAGCAAGACGCCATCTTAGTAAATATCATTTTGCTTCGAATCGAATCAGTTCAAACAGTGGATATTTTGTATATTTCGAAATGATGATTGAGTGAGTGTCCCGTTATTGATAATAAATTAATTGGTAAACATCGTTTGTGGTGGAGAAACGTTGGTGGAATTTCGATATTGAATATCGATTGGGTCCCGGAGTGTGTCTATTGTTGCTGGTGGTTGAGTGCGTTGCGACTGGAGAAATGTTGTGAATTGAATTTCGCGAATATCGAATTTGATAAGAATTTGCGTTGCGTCGCGAATTGCTCGGTCGCTCATTTGAAATGTTGCAATTTTGAGAAGAAAAAAAACCAATCGAATTGTCCAAGCTGACCTGAAAACATTCATCGCATTCATTTCGTGTATAATTTTAGATGGCCAATTGGCTAGCAAGCGGCCAATTCTAATTTAAAGTTCTTACAGAATGTTGCGCTTATATTCGATTGGAATTATTTTGTGTGTGAAGGAGACTCATAAAATGTCCATTGCATTTGTGGTGGTGGCCACCAGCACATTCCATACAATCAGACCATCGATGAAAGTATGACAAACATTTCACATTCTCCGATCAGATATGACCCAAGCAATAATCCCAATTTAATCATCCAAAATATTTTGCGATAATAATTCGTCAATTTTGATTTGAGGGGAAAAGACCTCACAAAAATCGATAAAACGGGATAAATAAACCCAAAGAGAATCTCCAATCGCAAAACTCGTTCAGACAATGGACTTTTGGAAACTCGTTCAAAATTCAAATTCCGTCTGGGTTGCACACGATTCCCACAACTCAAAAACTGATAAAAATATCGATTTTACATGAAACACCATTGAGAGCCGTCAAAAATGGCGGCAAAGCATCTTGAACATGCACTTTGATACGCAACAAGTTCATGCCAGCGGGAAAACAATAGGAACGAGCGCGCCGAACGGAGAAAAGCCAATCGAATTATCGAAAATAACGAGAAAGGAGAGAAAAACGTTAAATTTCGAAGCGAGTTATCCCGCCAACGATGCCGTGAACACGAAACAATTGTTACTTAACCTCATCAACGGCATTCGTATGCGAGGGCAATAACCTTCCGAAAAAAAACGCAACACACACGAAATGTTCGTGTTGCTAGCGCTTGTTGTCTTTCTGTCGTCCGTTTCAATTCGGCTTCTCTCTGTGCATTCGAGCCAGATGTAATCAGAGAGAAAGAGAGAGAGAGCTGGGAAAAAATCGAATGAGTCGATAAATGCGCGAGCAAAAAATGAAATATTCAGTTTTAATGTCGCCATCGAAACGCGATATTTGCATTTGGGATGAGTGATTGTGATAACGCCATACGGAAATAGCTGCGACGAAGGGCTGGGCAGTGATGCCTCGTCGGTTTCGTGATGCGTCGGAGAGTGTTTGACGGGTGCGTTACGCAATTCCCATTCACTTGAGTCCATTCAATCGGAGTCCACACCCTGTGCACCGCTCGAAGATGGGCCAACAGCGAATAACTGTATTCGACCAATCACCGTGTGCCCGACCGCAAGCCAGACGTTCAAATGTATTTTTATAGGCGATTTTGGAAACGTTAAATTGTATCGAAATTCATTCAGCTGCTGATGCGACTGCATATTCGGATCAGTCATTCAAGTGCACAATCGCCATGCACCGTTCATCGCACAAGCACACGCACACTCTCACTCTCTCTCACACTCACACACCAACTTCTCAACATAACTGTGACTAGGACAGTTGAGTGAGCATTTTCGTGAGATTTCCCCAATTTCGGCCACGGAAGACACCCGAATTCGAATCGACTTATCAAGAGCTGAACACACATTCGAGAGGGAACTTGAAACCGGTTTCCGTTTTCGATTTATTTTAATCGTCATTTCATGTTATTCTCACCGTTTAAGTAACCTCAAATAACGGTAGGTCGGTGGAATGAAATGGCATCGATGGAGGATCCAGTTTTGGATGCAAATTGACATAAACAAGTCGTCAAGTCTAACCTCACAATGTGATGTGGATGTGGATGTGGATGCAAGTGTCATCGGGCCAAGCGACAAGACACACCGGGGCTGCGGAAGGATTTTCCACTAATTTTAATCGATTCGTTTGGTTCTTTTGCAGAAAACACGATGAATAACAAAAGAATGAATGCGAAAAGTGTTAAGAATTCCGATACATCGGACTCGTCTGACTCGGACGAGGCAAGTGATTCGTCGTCAAGCACCAGTTCGAGCAGTGATGAATCGGCCGATAATAAATCCGCCGTAACGCAGTTCAGCGTCATGAGGTAGGTCGGAGGTGACTTTAGCAACGGTGATTTTGTTGATAATTCGATGGAATTTCAATTTTAGATCCGACGCCGGTGGAGGTCTTCGCATGAAAATCGCAGCAATAGCAACAGCCGGTCGGCCACATCACAACAACAACAACAACCATTCAAAGAGCGGTTCAACACATTCGGGAAAATTGTGCCGGTCGGATCATGACAAATTCTCGAATGCACTGAAGAAGTCACGCAGTGCGACCACATCGAATTCCTCGTGCTGTTCGGGATGTTCGGAGAGTGACAGCGACTCGAGTTCGATAAGTGCAAAGAAACAAAGAACGAAAAAATCGTTGAAAAACAAACGAAACAAATCGAGTGCGGTGTCGACGAGCAGTGCTAGTGCGACAGACAGCAGTGACGATGATGATTCTAGTGATAGTGACGACCAGTCGGACAGGTCCGTTGGTCAGAAAAAGCCATTCGCGAAAGTGACAAATAACGTTAAAGCTAGTGTTAGTGGGGCCGCCAGTGGTGCGGGTGGCAGTGCTGAGGTGTTGGGAGCGGATGGAGCCTCGTCAAGTGATATGGAATTGCCGGCTTTGGTTAGTGCGGCAATTCAACGGGTGGAGAGCTGTTCGGACGGCGAGAGTTCAAAGACTGGCGCAACGCAATACAATTCAACGTTGCTGCAGGATTTCATGGCCAAAACGGAAATGCTTGGCTCGGCCATCGGGGATGTCAACAAAATCACCTCTGGCTCAACGGTGGCCGGCTCAAAAGCAGACAACAAAGACGACCTTGTGAAGGCCGACTCGAATGAGCAAATCAAATCTGAAGCAACTTCGGGCACGAACGGCAGCTCAAGTTCGAATGTCAAACGGAAACGGGGTCGCCCCAAGAAGCAACTGTCCACGTTATTGGTCGATGTCTCCTCGAAGAAAACCAGCGAATCACCGGATTCGGGGATAATTTCGACGCCACACAGTCCCGTTGAGCATAAACGGCCGGAAAATGGGACAGAACGACGGGGGAAAAGTGCCAATTCGTCGTCGCAGTCACGGAAGGAGACGACAACCAAAGCACCAAAGTTGAACATCTCCAGTTTGGAGAAGTCGATGTACGCCACGGAACGAGTTCTCTATCCGCCGCGACGCAAGAAGGGCTCTTCGAGAGCCTTCACAAAGATTGACGAATCACTCGATCCGGCGTGGCGCAAAATCGACATCAACAAAAAGTTCCGGCGGCCCAGCATCAGCGGATACAAGAGCGACGGCGGCAACACCATCTGCAGCAAAGTGCTAGCGGCCCAGAGTGGCTACATCAGCGACTACAGCAATGTCGGGCATCGCTCCATGTCCGGATACAAAAGCGATTGGAGCTGCAAGAGTCGACGCAGCGGCTACAAGAGCGATTGCAGTTTGAAGGCCAAGAGTTGCGGGTATCGCAGCGATTGCAGCACCAAACATCGCAAGAAAATTCGACGCAAGCGACGCACAAAGACCGCATCGTCCAAGGCGGCAGTCAACGATTTGGATATTCTGCAATTGGCTGGTTTGAGTTTGGGGCAGAGTGAGGAGAGCAGTCGGGATTCGGTGATCAAGAGCAACGTCTTACCGCTCTCCGAGCTCGACAATATCATGGCGAGAAAGTCCTTAACGTTGGACCGACGGAAGCAGTTGCCGTCAACGACATTGAGCACGACTTCCGGAAAGGAAATTCTCAACAATTTGTGCGAGCGCGTGACAAAGAGGCTGTCAGGCCTGGACAATGAGACAACCAACAAGTCATTAACGGAAAGCTCTTTGAACTTTTCCGATATGTACAAAACAGAACTCACCAAACCGGGAATGATTCGACGCAGAAGATCATCTGTCGTCAGTCATTGCAGTAGTCGGTGTTCGAATAGCTCACGTCATCCGTTGCGGCGGCGAAGGCGGAAACGGTTGAAATCACGGTCGCATCCGGAGGCGCAGACTGAGGTGAATCTAACAAAGCTGAATATGCAGATTGATCTGCTGATCAATTCGTTCCCGAACCAATGCATCATCGTCTCCGAGAAGCCCAACAAGGAGAAAGAATCCACGAAAACGACGGCGACCAAGCGAACGGTGAAGAAGCGAAAAGGATCGGAGAATGTCGAAACCACGCAGGCACCGTTGACTACCAAGCGGCGGCACAAGAAAACCGTGCAAACTCAAAGTCCAGACGAACATAAGTTGCCTCTGAAGAAACGGCACTATTTGCTGACGCCCGGCGAGAAAGGTGAGAATAAAGCGGCGGAGGCAGACTCGTCAACGGCTGAGAAAGAGAAGCAGAAGCCTGATGAGGCAACGAAGAGTGTGTCGAAGGTGGCGAGCAGCAAAGCGGTTACGCCAAAAAAACGGCATCTACTGGAAACGCCATCACCGACCATCTACTACGAACCTACCGCAGAGCCGTCAACATCAGCCCCGGTGGAAACGCCCGCCAAGGATGATGCTCAGCCCACTGATACTCTAGTCGAAAGCATTTCAGGAAAAGCGCAGCATCAGTCGAAGAAGAGCGAAACGATGACGCGGAAGAAAAACCGACTCGAAGGGTTGGTCTCGAAGATTCAGCCCATCGGTTCGGCAACATCCTCTCCCGAAACCCCTGCAGAATCATCGACGAAAGCATCCACGAGTCGAGTATCTGTCGTGCGTGTAGACCGCGCGGATGGAGGACCACCGCCAGGTGTCTTTGAACCGTCGATGGATTTGGAACTACAGATTCCATTCACGGCGATATCGCTGCCGACGATGATCACCAAAACGGAGATCGATTCGCCCCGCTTGGCGAGCGATTCAGGAACGAAGAGTGTTAAAGATGAGCCAAATGCAAAGCCGGAGCGTGTGGTGGAGAAGCTGCTGAATCGCACCGGGGCAAATGTCGGAGTGAAGAAGAAACGCAAGAGGGCCAATCGAACCGGATTCCCGACCGTGAAAAAGAAGAAGAAGAAGCCGGTGGAGGTGAAACCTGCGCCGGAAACGAGTGAAGAGAAGATACCTCCGGCGGCAGTCGTCGAGAAAGTCACTCCAGCTAAGCCGGTTATTGAAGATGCCGCAGCCAATTGTGATCGCGTACCCTCCGAAGGAGAAACCACCGCGACGTTCATCGAACGAAACTCACGGCCACGACTCTCAGTGGTGAGCTTGGAGAAGTTGCAAGGAAAGCCTCCAAACGAAGCAGAGAAAAACACTGGAGCTGAGGCAGCCAAGCAGCCGCGTGACTTATCTGACGAAGGCCGCCAATTCCGGGATAAGTCGAGGAAGGAGGTTCTGAAGGTGAGGGAGCGAGAACGGGATGCTTCTTCGGACAACGAGCCGCTCATAAACTTCGTAAACAAACGTTCGAGATTAGCGACCCCAGTTGTGGAGGAAACGGCTGGCGGGAGCTCCCAAGAATCGCGAGGGAAATCGAAGACGAGTGGCAGCTCCAAGGAGGTCAAATCGAAGGCGGACAAACTCCCAACGGCGGCCACTGATGGACAGAAGACTTCAAAGAGGTCGATCAAAGTCCCGGTTGTCAAGTTAGAAATCATCGAAACTGCGAGCAGCAATGGACATTCACGGAGTGCCCGGAGCGACGAGGTTGGGACTGTTGCCGAAGATCAGAAAACCGTGGAGGAAGTTGAAAAGCGATCGAAACGAAGTCGGTCGGGAAGAGATGATCCAGCAGAGCATGAGAGAAAGAAGCGTAAGGTGCCTGCCAAGGAAGGAGATGCGGTTGCTACTTCAAGTCAAAACGGTCATGCTGTTGAGCCGTCTGTGCGACCAGCTCGAGAGGTGTCGAGATCGAGGGAGGACACAAGCAGAACTAAAAAACCGAGAATCGAAAAGGAAGTTGATCTTAAAAAGACTGAAACATCACGTCGGGACAAACCGACAAAAGAACAATCAACATCGAAGTCACGAGAGACGAAAGAGCTGAAGGAATCGAAAGAGGCGAGGAATTCGAGAGAGACAAAGGAATCGAAAGAGACAAAAGACACGAAAGACACGAGAGAATCGAAAGAGGCGAAGACGAGCAGCTCAAAATCCAGCACGCATTCAAAGAGAGACAAATCGAGAGACACATCTGTTGAGACAAAACACAGGCCGGAGGTCACGCCAAAGGAGAGCAGACGAAGTGAAAAAGAAGAGAACCGACGCAGCAAAGCCAGATCCTCGAAAGAGCCGCACAAGAGCGATTCCAAGGGCAAACGGGAGCGAAGCAGTGATAGGTCGAAGCGCGAGAGTGACAGAGGCAAATCGAGTGATTCCAAGAGATCGGAGCGTAGAAGTGACAGCCGCAAGTCTGAAGATCGGAAAAGCACGAAGCCGGACAAGCATCGCCGACAGACCGAAATCTCATCGAAACGCGTGAAAGAGTCCGAGCCAAAGTCCGATTCGAGGAAGAGCACCAAGTCTCAGAAGAAGGAAGACATCCCTGAGAAGCCACCCCCGGTGGATGTAGCGCCAGTCATCGAGGAAGACCTTCGCTATGAAGAGGCCGACTACAAGCCGTTCACCGAAGAGGATGAACTGGAGCACGAGCCGTTGCCAGCCGATGACGAGCCCAGCCAAGTTGAATCAGCCAATGAATCCACGTCCTCGGACAGCAAGAAGCCCTCAATGAAATTCAAAAAGAAGTACTTGTCGGCGGGCCTATTCTCGAACTACTACAAGGAGAGTGGCTCCGACAAGGCTACTCGCAAGTCAGATGACCACTCCGAAGGACTACTTCCGCCGCCGGCATACTGCGAGAAATACTTCCGGCGGACTGAGGTAGAATTCCAGCTGCCGTACGACCTCTGGTCAGCGAACGAGAACAGAAAACTCCCGGGGCGAGACACAGTGCCCAGCTGGAACTTCCGGAAGATCCGAACCAATGTCTACTGTGACGTCCGAGCGAATCCGTCAAGCGATCACCAACCGTGCAGTTGCAAGCCGGAGTCTGGCTGTGGCGATGACTGCCTGAACCGCATGGTGTACACCGAATGCTCGCCAGAAACGTGTCCGTGCGGCGACAAGTGCCAAAACACGAAAATCCAACGTCACATCATTGCGCCGAGCATTGATCGGTTCATGACTGCTCACAAGGGCTGGGGCGTGCGCACCAAGCAACCCGTCAAGAAGGGCACCTACATCCTCGAGTACGTCGGTGAGGTTGTCACTGATCGCGAGTTCAAGGAGCGCATGGCCACACTGTACACCCGAGACACGCATCACTACTGCCTGCATCTGGACGGCGGCCTGGTTATCGATGGCCACCGCATGGGCAGCGATTGCCGCTTTGTCAACCATTCGTGCTCGCCCAATTGCGAGATGCAAAAGTGGTCGGTGAATGGCCTATCGCGCATGGCGTTGTTTGCGATGCGCGAAATCAATCCCGGGGAGGAGCTGACTTACGATTACAATTTCTCGCTGTTCAATCCGGCGGAGGGCCAACCCTGCAAGTGCGAGTCGCCTCAGTGTCGCGGCGTCATCGGCGGCAAATCTCAGCGCGTCAAACCGATTGACATCAAGGTAAGTCCTAGGGCAATCTTTTATTTCCGAAATGATTTCTAATCTCGAACGCTTTGCAGGGAATCGAAAAGGCCTCACCTTCGAAGAAGATTCGATCTGGACGACCTCGCAAGGATGGCGCATCCAAAAATCAGAACTTCATGCATTCAAAGGACATTTCACGAAACACCATCTGCCAGCTGCCAACGATCAAGGAAATGGCTGTCATCGGGAACGGCCATTGCTTTTTACTGCGCAATTTGCGAAAGGTACCTTCGATGATTCATTGATTTTCGCTGGAAAAATCTCACAATTCCTTTCCGACAGATTCGACGCGTCCGCCAATCCATCCAGTCCTCAGCACCAGCTGTCTCAGCCACCCTCACGAGCTTAACAGCGCAAATATCGGCACTTCGAAATCCAAGGAACATTCGCACCAGAGGTCTGACCATTGCGGAACACGATCCAAAAATCGAGAAAACCGCTCGTGTGGCTGGCGTCTTGCGGGAGATCTGCGAGGAGCTCAGCAATTACAAAGGTGAGCTCAAGTTGACTGGAAGTCTAGAGCGAGTCCAATAACACCTTCGTTTATTTCAGATGTGTCCGGTCAGTATGCGATTTCCAAGCTGCATCTGCCATCGAAGAAGAAATGTCCGCAATATTACGAGAAGGTGGTCAACCCCATCGACTTCTCGACCATCGAGTCGAACGTTGAGAAAGGCGTCTACGATCGCCCATCAATGTTTGATGCGGACGTGTCGCGTATGTTATCCAACGCCAGTGACTTCTACGGCACCAAATCCCCAGAAGAGGCCACCGTTCAAGCCCTGCAAACCGTCTACACGACGAAGAAGGCCACCATTCACGAGAAATTGGTCAACATTCTGGGCGACTCAAACGAGCTCAACAACTTCCTTCCGAACCAAGAATTCCAATTTGTTCATGCCATTGACGATCCAGAGGAGGAAAACATCCAATGCATCTGCGGATTGTATCGCGATGAAGGCGTTATGATTCAATGCTCAGAGTGCAAGATCTGGCAGCATACAGAATGCACCGGCGCAGACACCGAAGCCGAGAAGTATTTGTGCGAGAAATGCGAACCGCGCGAAGTCAACTATGAGATTCCGCTCAACGACAAGACCGAGGAAGGATACACGTACTACCTGTCGCTGATGCGAGGCAAAGATCTGCAGGTGCGTCAATCGGACACGGTGTACGTCCTGCGAGACATTCCCATCGAGAACGTTGACAGCGCATCGCCACTGAAGAAACACACCTACGAAACGATCGGCAACATCGACTACTCGGAATGCGATATCTTCCGAGTGGAACGCCTTTGGAAGGACCACAACGGGAAACGTTTCGTGTTCGGCCATCACTACCTGCGACCGCACGAGACCTATCACGAACCCACCCGCAAATTCTACTCCAACGAAGTGGTCCGAGTGTCATTGTTTGAGGTGGTTCCCATTGAACTGGTGATGGGCCGGTGCTGGGTACTCGACGCGGCCACGTTCTGCAAGGGGCGACCCATTAACAGCATCGAACCACACGTCTACATCTGCGAGCTTCGGGTGGACAAGGCAGCTCGAGTCTTCTCGAAAATCTCCAAACGCGACCATCCGGTCTGCATCAAAAGCTACGCGTTCAATAAGTTCCGGCAGAAGCTCAAGGTCACTCGCAACTATTTGGTAGGTTTCATATGCATCCCACGGGCTGCTCATCGACTAATTCTCTCGTTGATTCCATTGCAGCCACATGACGTCAATGTGACGGTGGCGAAACAAGGGAAGCGGCGAACGAAAGAAGACGATCTGAAGAATGCCATCTCAACGGGCAAGAAATGCTCCAATCCGATTGTCCAATTGATGCCACCCCCTCAGAAGGTAAGTCACCACCCCTCACGCACTCGGTTCAATCACTCACCGATTGCTCATTGCAGACTTTGAACGAAAAGCGGACACGCCTCGAAGCCCATCTCAGCAAATTGATGGACCGACAGAAATCTCTCAACGAAGACGCCCAACCGCTGGATCTCTCGTATTTACTAACCGGACGCGGCGCCCGTCGTCGAACAAATAACACAAACGTGCCTATTAAGATTTAGTGCGAGACTCCTCTCGGTTCTTATGAAAATGATAGCTTTTCATTTGGAAATTTAACGGTTGCGGACCATTTTGGAGGCGAGTGGGGAATTCGGGTTTTAGGTGGGGGGATATACCCACCCCCAAGGGAATATCTGTGTGCTGGGCATTTAACATTCAACTAACAAACAAGAAAATGCCGGAATTTTTTTTTTTTTTTCATTGAAAAGGCAATAATTTGTACGAAACGATTTTTCTTATTTTTTTTTCCTAAAAATTCTTAGTTTTTTCTTTTTGTTAAAAATTTATGATTTTCGAATTATGTTTTGATGAGAATGAAGTCTCTATATTTAATTTCTTCTTTTTTTTTTTTGTTAATTTGTTGAAGGAAAAATTTGAAAAATTTTAGTAAAATTAAAACGCAGCGGTTACGACTGCTATGACAGCGATCTCCGAAAATTCGTGTGTAAAACAACAACAACAAGAGCAGCAAAAAATTAATGTCAAATAGATTTTCTCGATGGTGAAACGAAATGGATGTACATCGATGTTGAATGTTCGTTCATAAACATATTAATTATTAATTAAATTAAATTTAAATTTCCACAAAGCTTATGTTAATTTCTTTTTCGTTTCAATTTATTTATTTGGCGCATCGCATAATTTATTACTAAACAACAACAACAACAAATAATCTTAATCATTGTGTAATAATGAAATAATGAAATCGTAATTATTCAAACAAAAATTTGGACGAGAAAATGCATGAAATGACGAAATCATTGTAAATTGTAGAACAATTTCCTATTTTCGATCGTTTCTTTTGTTCATTTGTTTTTCAATCCGTTTTATTTCCATTCGGTTTTCTTTCGGTTGACACGTTTCTGATGGACGTAAATGGAACAAATAAATGGAAGTCTAATTGGATTTTGAGGTTTTTCTTTTTAGACGATTTTAGATGGTTTTGGGGTGTTTCAGACGATTCCCTCGTGGTGGCTGCGGAGCTTTGGGAATATTCCAAGTGAATGACCTTACTGGAAGGAGCACCCAGGCGCGATTGGGGATGATCCCCGGCGAACCCACAAACCCACGACTGAAAAGCGATTAAACATTCGACTCGATTCACACAAAAGAACGCAAATCACGATTAAATGGCATCACAGCCCGTATGTCTAAACAATCGTCACGAAGCGATAACGGTTTTTTTCCATTTTCTCTCAATTATTTACATTCCTTCAAACACCATCAATCGCATCGCGTCTATCAAGCAAACACACATGTCAGCCCTATTAGAAGATAATTCAAAGCAATAAACGCTCTCCGACTGCTGCGCACGCAAACAAAGTGAACTGTCGCAGACGCGCGACGATAACTGACCGCAGTAGTTGCTTCGGCGACCAAATCAATTGATTTTCATTAAAAACACAAGTGAACGTGTATCGCTTCGTCGAATCGTAAATCATCCTCAACATATTTCTCAGATAACTTGCGTGTTTTTGCCTCGTTGAAATTGATGACTCTTCAAAATCGCGTTATTCGCAAATGCAAATGAACGAGTTTGGATCGAAAGTGCATCGTTTGAAATAGTTTCGAAGAGGTGTCGCATGCAGGTCGACTTGCAGAGCGGTGATTGATAGACTGGTTTTGTGGCTGGTGTTGTTGTTGCTGGTAATTTGTCGCTGAATGAGTTGCTGGACGACGGTGATTGTGCGTGAAACGGAAGAACATTCTTGAGGTGGAGTGGTCCGGATTTTGAGTGCTTGAGGAAATTATCGCAATTTATTCGAGATTGATTGCGGTCAACGAACATCAACGAGATAAAATTAAGTGAGTCGAGTCAATGGGAGTGTGTGATAAGAGAAAGGTCAACGTGCATCGATAATTATCGTCGAGTTCATTGTTCTGGGAGATACTTGGGTCATCGAGCACATGCCCCTTTGGTTTTCGTCATCACCCGTTCTCGAGCGCGAAAAACCTCCTTCAACCGACCGTGGCGTCTCCACTGAGAATCTCTCATTCAGATTTTCTACTCATTCAGTGCCAACGCTTCACTCAAAAGAGATGTTCAGTTCTCGTCGAGCATCATAAACAACAACACATGTGCTTGCGAGATTGTCCCGCGTTTCAAGTTCCTTCGCTCCGTTCGGCATCGAAATGCTAGACTTTGAATCGACTTTGGTGTCAATTTTATTGTGACAATTTTCATTAAACTCTTTCGTGAACGATTCCTTGTTAAAATGTGTTGTCATCCCGAATAAATGATGAAAGATTGTGGAACTGTTGCGTAAAATCGAAAGTAGCGGCTGTCAAAAATCCACTCCGAAATGTCTCTCATCGATTCGAGTGAATCTCCATTATCGACTTTGGTAAAATTCAACGTTTGACTTGCGTAGAATGAGACCGTTATTTTGAAGGGATTTTTCATCAGAATTTTCATTTGATTTTTCTTTTTTTCTTTTTTTGGATTGGAATTTCAGATGTCAAATTTCCCAGTCAGCCAAAATGAACGGTGGTACCAAAAGATCTCGGTCGAACCGACCATGTTCTTCTACATGCTGGCGTTCATGCTGACCTCGGTGGTGGAACAAGCATTTTTCGTGAACAAGGCTTGCTTGGTCAACCATGGATATTCGGAGGAGATTTGCAACAATCTCAACGATTACGTGAACATAAAGAAGGAAGTGCAGGTGAGTGGGCTCGTCGGGAGTCGAAGGTGTGATTTGACGTTTGCTTTCGTTGAACAGATCACCGTGTCGAGTTTCCACCAGTGGAACAACATTGCCGGGCATGTGATGCCGATTGTGCTGGCGCCCTTTTTGGGATCTTGGTCGGATCGAAGAGGTCGCAAACTGCTGTTATTGCTTGGCTTGCTCGGAAAGCTAATCTACTCCTCGATGGTGGTGGTGAACGCTTCCCAACCCACCTGGCCCTTGGAGTATGTCATCTACACGGCTTCGATTCCGGGAGCGTTGACTGGGGCCGATGTGGCCATTTTCGCCGCAGCCTTCTCCTACATCGCCGACGTGTCGAGCGTGGCCGATCGAACTTTGAGAGTGACCATTCTGGATGCCTGCTATTTGTCAACGATGCCCATCGGAGTTGCCTTGGGCTCGTACTTGTTCAGTCAAGTGGTGAATCGCTCCTACGTTGCAATGTTTTCGATGAACGTCTCCCTGCTGGTGGTGGCCATCCTCTACACTTTCATCAACCTGCGCTGGTTGACCACCGAAAAGCAGCGTCCAATCGTCGAGGTCCCTTGCCTGGGCATTCTACCGGATTTCTTCGACAAGCAACACGTCTACAACTCCGTTCGGGCCCTCACCAAAAAGCGACCGATGAATCGTCGCCTCTACTTATGGCTGCTGATGGTCGCAATGCTGTTCTACACATTCCAGCGTGACGAAAAACCAATGACGTTTTTGTACACGCAATTGAAATTCAAATGGACCACGGAAATTTACAGTCAATTCAAGACGTTTCAATCGACCGCTTACATCATCATGATGATGGGCGGCATCCCACTGATGAGCAAGGTTCTGGGTTGGGCTGACACCACGATAGCCATGGTCGGAGCCACAGCACATTTCACAGCGCGCATGTTTTTCGCATTTGCCGAAGAGCCTTGGGTGTTTTACGTTGGCGGTTTGGCGTCCAGTTTGGGACCGGTTGTGGCACCCGTCATCCGATCGATGGTCTCCAAGGTGGTGGACACCTCTGAACGGGGCAAGATCTTTGCTATGCTTTCGGTTTGCGACAATGCGGTGCCATTTTTCAGTGGAGTTTTCTATTCACAAGTCTACAACGCGACGATTGGAGTCTTCCCAGGAATCTTCTGGCTGACTGCTGCCACTCAAGCCATTGTCTTTTTGGTGATGTTGTAAGTTTGGCAATGGGCGAATGTGTGGGATCAGACTGAATTACCATTTCTTCCCTTCCAGCGGAATACATCAATCTCTGAATGGACGTCCTTTGGAGCTGCTCGAAGCGAACCCACTGAAGGAGCCCGAATCGAATCCGGAAATCCTTTTTGAAGGTGACAAGGATCTCAGTGACAAAGTTCCTGATAAACACACTGCATGAGGGGTCATCCCAAGGGAAACCCAGTGCTTTTCGAAAGAAAACAATTTTCTTATGAATTTAATAGCAAGTGATTAGTATTAGATCTTTTTGCAGGAAAATTTATGAAAATCTTCCATTCAAAATACAAAATTTAAGGAAAAAATCGAAAAAAATCGAAAAAAATCGAAAAAAAATAAAATCATTTGTTTTTGGATAAAGTCCGTTGTTTTTCGGCATGCTCGACAATCAGCTCCTCAACAGTCAATCCCTTTCTCCGTCGCACCGAGTCCATGTAGACCTTAGCTCGGTTCGCCGAATCCGCTTTGTCGCCAAAATGAAGATACTCCTCGTCCGTGGACGGTATCCAATAAGGATCAATATCGACGATCTGAAAGGAGAAATGATAAATTAGTCGAAGGTTTGACAACCACCGGGTCATTGACCAAAGGAAAGTGCCAAAAAAAGATGAAGAAAA
>JANSTV010125705.1:0-17905 GCA_027564135.1 Lestremia cinerea
TTGTTATTGCAATTTCGGTCGTCATGGCTGAGATGCGGCATGACATGACATTTCAGTGCTTTTAATTAATTTGTTTGTCTCAGTGTGTGTGTATGTGTGTGGGTGTTTGGGTGTCAGTGCGTCTGAGTGCGTGAGACCGAAGCAGGGTGAGTGATGCCGCCAAATAACTTTGTTAATTTATTGCTTAAGAGCGTTTTTGTTGTTTGTTTTGAAACTCTTCATGGCCCCTGCCCCCCTGTTCCTGCTTCTCACTATACCCCATTCCCCATTAAGTTGATTGTTTTTGGACGTTTCGTCGGGAATTCGTTTGATGCTCCCTTCTTATGCCTCGTCGTCACGCCCGCCACAAAATAGCTTTTAGGAATATCCATCACATTAATATTCATTATTAATCTTTGCGAATGACGCCACACTTCAGTTTGCCATCGCTCAATTTTTTCTCCTCTCCCATTTTGACAGTTTCTCGGTCAAAATTTGGCGACCCCTCATCGAAAACAGTCGTTTAATTAATTGACATTAAGCCGTTATTAAACAATCAATTTTGAAATGTTTCCCAAAATCCATCGTTTCAGCGATGCCATTTGCCATTTGATGAGCAAATGAGTTACAATTAATTCGGCCGAACGTCAGTCGTCTGGGACTGCTTTCCATTTTTTTTTTTGAAATTTTCGTCGGGGCAAAATTATCATTTCATCGCCTTATGATGATGCGCAAACGATGATAAGACTTTGACAATTTGATTTGATGCCAACGAAATTGATTGCTTTTGCCGGGCGAGCTTCAACCAAACGGTTGAAATAATGACTCTTTCACATATTTTCCAACCGTATTTGTCATTCATAATTCAGCATGAAATGTAATTAAAAGTTCATTTTCGTAGGAAATCGATGCGGGAGGAACGTCGACGTCAGACGATTCGCACAATTTCCATGACAGATCAGACATTCCCGGGGCTTTTGTTTGAGCTCTTGTTGGGAGAATTCTGTATTTTTTTGCTTTGTGAGGAAGCGTTTGGTGAACACCGACGCACGTGCAAGTCTCGACTTAGACAATGGCACTGCGATTCAACAGCGAATAATACTATTGAAATACTTTTCAAAACAAATGAATGTCTCATAATTTGTTGAAACTAAATAAAAACTTGAAGCGAATTTAATGCATTCTAGCTCGTCCAAACGAATGATGACTATGATGATGATGACGATGACGACGACAACGACGGGGGCAATGTATGAGATGAAAAGTTTTTTAATTATTCTCTCTCAGTCCGCGGTATCAACGAGGTGTTCTGTCGTAGTATTCCACCTCCGCCGGGGGGCCAATGCGCCACAGCACCGTCCTCACGATAATTTTCAAATAATTCTTATGTTATTTTGAATTATATGAATTCCACTGATCTCATTTGTGTCTATTGTTCCAGCCACCGGGTATTGTGAACGCTCACAGACGAGAAACAGCCAACATTTGCTTGGATTTTCTCTCTGAACATGTTTGGTTTGTTTGAATAACGGCATATCCGTGCCGGGATGTTTGGTGGGTGGTTGAATGGGAACAAACGCGACGAAGTGAATGCGACAGGATTAAATTGAATGAAAACGACACGCTGGCATTGTGTCTTTGTGAGTGGTATTGCATTTCGGTATGTTTGGTGCAGCGGAATCTACCAGCCAACGGTTTTGTCGTATGTTTTGCTCTCACACAGCGTATGGATGGGTGTTAGGTTAGCTATAGCGAGGCAGTCGTTTTTTTTACTCTCGCAACTCTTTCCCATTCCAAAAAATTCTTATTTGAACATTGTGCGCATTGCAAACATTCGATGATGGATCTGTGCATTTTGTTGTGCGGCTTCGAAATGCAGTTTTTGATATCAAATGCCAGATTTGCGTTTCACAAAATTGTTTTCGTTCAAATATTTCGTTGCTCAACTCCAGATGGTGAGTCTCGGTATATTTTTTCGGGGAGAATGCGCATACATGGGAAGAATAACGAATGCAGAGAGAGAGACTGAGAGAAAGAGTGAGAGAGAAACCCCAGCGAATGGAAACAAATAACAACTTGGTGTGTGGCGAACTGGATCGGTCGAGTTCTTTGTTATAACGTCTACAAAGGTGGATGGCCATCATTATAATAGTTGGCTTCATGCTCGGGATACAATTTCTAGGATTCTAGAGAAACTAAACCCTTCCATGAAAATTTCCATGAAGTCCCCAAAGAACCTTCATAAACATGGTATTCTTCCTCGGAAGTCATTGCCATCTCTTTCTGGAATTCGATAACAGTCTTTATCCAAGCATCCCATGGTCAAATATCAAACAACAGCTACATAATAATTCCTCCCCCTCCCCTATCTCTCCTCCATCTAAGGTCTCAAACCCATCACCAAGCTTCATACATTTCGAATTTGTCAAAAGTGTTTCCACCAAAAACAAGAACGGCATCATTGTTGCTTCACTTTTTCAACATAACGGGACTTCTGTACGGTTGCTATTGGCTTGGAAGCTGGGTTGTGTAACCCAAAAATTTGCTTTGAGTTGAATGAGTTGTGCATGAATGATGGCCGAAAATTCCGGTGACATATAACGTCATTAAAACGTATCGCTGTCAAAGGGCGACGAACATGAACCAAACATCACAGCGAGTGGCACCGTTACACAATGCTCGAAACAGAGCAAACGGTCCAATCCGCCAAAACAAAAATAAAACAATTTTGTTTTGCTATTTTCAAACGATTGTTTGTTTCCCCATACTGACGTCATAAAAAAAATTTTTCCCAACTTCCGAATGAGTCGATTTAACTCGAGAACAAATATTAAGTCTTTTGATTGTCGATCGGCAACTGCATGTTTGCTGAAAACATAATGATCGTAATGCGATTATGATATTTTCCATATCAAAATTTATCAATGGAACAGCTTTTCCAGGGTATTTTCAGCTCACGAGCTATTTACGAATGGGAAATACGCACAAAATTCACAGAATTGGATTAATCGACAATGCGTTTTACATAATAGGCCAATGGTATTGAGGGTTACCAGCGAGGGTAGCAGATTGTATGCCGCGGACCACCGTTCCATTGACAGAGATTGCGTTTCGGTAGTAATTCGATTTCTATTGAAAAATCGATTGTTCAACTCAATTTCGAAGCTATTTTCAGAGGATTTTCACCGGAGCCTTGATTCAATTTAATGGAAAAAGTCAAAAAAGTGAATTTATTTTCCGACAAAGAAAGCCCTCATTTCCCGTTTTATTCTCGGCGACTTCCCATTCCGGCGCTTGAAACAAGAATGCGATGGGAAAAAATCGTTTAATGTAAAAATAAGCAGCAAAACTCACCACTCCTTCGCCAATGTGATGAATAATGCACGGGAGATGTGCGTTAGCTCCGATTTGTGTGGTGATTGTTGTTGAATTGGCGGTGCCGAATTGCATTGGCTCCTTGTAAAAGTCCTCCAGCGAGTTGTGATCCATGTCGATGGCAATGGCCGAGCCATTTGTCGAAATGACCGGTGCCGATGGTGCCTGTGCCGATGCATTCGCTAAATTACTACTATTCTTATTTACAACCTTAACGTCTGGATGATTAATTGATAAACTGTCTTTCTGGATGATTTTCTGTTGGTTAATCTTTGGTGTGCTTGCGGCTGAAGCGGTCCCACCGCCAACCCCGGACCGACTTCCGGATGCAGCAACAAATCCCATTCCCGCATCCATCAAATACGATTTATGACCTTCCACATCATCATTTCGCTGTGGGATCGCTTTTGTCATGGCGGATGTCAGACCTGTCAACGTGAAAGAATGGAAAAAGGAAAAATCATGAGAAAATGTTGCTTTGACGACAAAAAGCAAGAAAAAATTGAGGAAAATTCAAATCAAATTCGCATCTCATCAAAACCATCGCTCACATCAATTGTTCTGGCTTTCAGGTCGTTGAATTCATTCCGGAATGTTTTAATCAAATCATTTCCCTTGCAAGAAAGGACGACGCAGGAACGGACGAAAGGAGATTGTATTTTGATTTTGAAGAAAATCATTTCAATTCATTTTTTTTTTTGAAAAGACAACCTGCGTTGCTTTGCGTTTGCGCCAATTTCAAGCGAATTTCCCTGTTAGACACAATTTTTCGAGCCTCACTCGACAATCATAATTCAATTGTCGTTCGAACGGTCGTTTCGACAACGTTGATATTCATTCAATGCAACAATGCCGTTTGTACTCGATGTGGCCTTTGTCTCGACGTACACACAAACACACAGACATACACACAAAAGCATCAGGATCGGCACACGACCATCGCTTATTGAATTATGACTTTGCTCTGTTAATGACACGCATCCGTTGGTTTATTTATTTATAATATAATTTGAAAAGGAAAATTTTGCTCAACCAAAAGATTAATGTCCCTTCAGTTGACGAGCGAATTGCATGTTGGTGACTGAGATCGCAATAATTGACGAACGATTTTCGAGACACGAAACAATGGCAATTTGTCATGAATTGTCTGTTGTTGATCAACGACATCGAATAATTAATGCGAGTCAGCCGAACGGTGCTCTCAAACTGAATAAAAGAGAAAGAGTTCAAGGAGATTGCCGGATGGCGAGGACGACAATACCAATTTCAAAATGAAACCGCTTTCAATTCGACAAATAAAACCTTTCACTTGCAGCCCCTCCTCAGAAACGAGCGAAATGACATTTCAATTTAAAATTGTCGGTGAGCAAACAATAATTTTTTTTTTCGTTTTCCTTTTCCATAGAAGATGGAAGAAAATATGGTTAAAACCCCCATGCCGCCCGATCAGGGATGGTAAACAGATTACCAAAACACCGATTACATCGTTACAATGGCCGAAATACAAATAATAATTCACGAAATGAATCGCAAGGAATTTCCACAATGGTTATTGCCAAACAGACCCCCGAACGACCAGAGGCTGTGGCGGAACACAATCAGCTATCGCCCTCCCACACTCACACACATTGGCCAACAGCACAAGATAAACAATCGTTACCTGACGTAACGTATACCGTCACACCATCGAATCTAATCTCGACGCGGAATGAAGACAGTAAAGCGCCCGCAGCGGATTAACGTCAGATGCGAATGTGAAGGGGAAAAAAATCGTAAATAAGAAATCGCTGGGACCGACAAACCAGGCGGCTGACCGTCGAACCGTTGACCGACATGGAGGCCACTAGCAGAACGTTGCCATCGAATAGTTTTACCTTTTTCGGGTGAGATTGATAACAACCCACCGATGGGTCATTCATGGTGTTCGTGTGTGTGTATGGGTGTGGGTGGGCGACAAACGGGGAACAGGGTGTTTGGGCACTGGTTTTAAAAGATAAAAATACATCGCTCGAAATGGATTACATTCAAAATATTTTGGGTTCGTCCGGATGAACGACAGCGACGCTGTGTGTGAATGACGATTTGTGGCATAGAAATCGTTAACGGAGAGAAAAAAAATCGTGATTAATCCCCAACCGAAAACAAGCATTGAACACCCTAACTGTGTCTCTTCAACTGAATTCTATTCAACAGCGCATTCAGCATTCCGGCGGCACATCAGTTGCCATCAAATCGGGTATTTTCGATGATGGAATTTTAACAAATCCTAATTTGTTCCAATTGAATGCACTAAATTGTGTGGTGGCGTGTTGTGGTGTGTGTGCGAGCGAGTAGACGATAAGCGACAAGTGACATTTCCCACAACATCCACACAACTATTCAAATGTAGTTCGGCAGACAGTTTGCTAAGTGAATTTCAAGCATTTCATTCTCGGTAAACACTCGTCGCCCTCCGTTTCCCTTTATGCATTCCATGCGAATTTTCCTCGATTTAAATGGAACTCATGCGGTCTTTCCTGATCTCATCACGAATCTCATTCGAGAATGATTTCCGGTTGAATTAAAAGGCATTCGCATTGGCCCGACGCCAACGCAACGTTCGTTTCATGTTACGCAATCGATCATTTCGCTTGAAAGCTAGACGATAGCTGGGGCCAGCTTCGTATTGACCGTTGTCTCTGGTGCTGGGCGCGTCTATCAAATCGACTTTCAAAAACAATCATTTCAGGTCAATCATTCTCTCACCTCAAAGCAATAAACATCTCAGAACCACACCGAAGCATTCACGTGAACATAAATTCAATCGAATTGCGAAATGCCATCCAAGCCCAAAGGAATTGCTTTCTTTTTATTCAAAACATCATTTGCCATTTCGGTTATCAGTCTTTATTCCCAATTGCCATCGTCTTCGTCGATTTCCATCTCTTGTTTGGCATTAGACGCGTTTGTGCCGTTTGTGCCTTGGTCGTTTTGTTTGATCTCTGAATTTTGACTTGACTCCATTCGAATCGAATCGTATGGAATGAATGAATCAACAACAACAGCAGCACACCGATTAGAGTCAAGATGCCGTCGAAGAAGACGATGCCAACATTTTTATTCATTTTCCCATTCAATCGATTTCAACTTGCCGATTTTTTCCCCTCTCAAAGATGAATTCGACCAAATGGCTGACGATTCTCACAGAGGCGACAAACGGCAAACGAATGCGATGAAATCGATTTTGAATTGCCTGGCTGATGGTGACACATCAGCAGAAATTTCCTTCTGGCATAAATTATGTTGTGATTTATATCGGTGTTGTTGTCGTCGTCGTCGTCATTGTCAGTGCCGCGTGAATACTGATAGCGCTACCGTCACCATTCGCACAATCGATTTGAGCGATTCAACGCCACATTAAATTACCTTCGTTGCCATCCTCCTCGTCGTCATAACAGCGGGCGAGACATCATTGTGCATTAATTACCCTGTCGATGACATTTATCGATTTTGCTGACGGGCGACAGCCGTTCGAAAACATCTCGATTTTGATTTCGATTTCATTCGAACAACGAAATATTCTCAGAGCGAAATTCGCCAACCGAGAAGCAACAGAACGTAACATGTACCGTTATTTCAGCCACGTCAGCGATACGACAGTCAAACTGACCAGTCGTTGGTGTGGATTGCGTGAACGCGTTTCGCACCATTCGCAAACATACAGCCACAAGCAACGGGATGCTGGACGCACACACAGACACGGCCAACTCATAATGATTCGCAACCCGAACCAACTCAGCACTTTGTGTGTTGACATTTAGGATTGTTCAAATCATCATTTCGTCGCAAAACAAGCAACTCGTCCGGTCCAGTCGGATTTTGTAGCTCATTCGAAAACTTGAAAATTCAGTTTCGGGTTGAAATTGGAATAACAAATAGCAACGTCAAAGACGATGTTTTCGCAGCCGAAGGAAAAACTCAACTCAATTTCGCGAGAGAAAGGCGTTCAACAAACGATGACTGGCTGTAGCACCGTCAAGGTAAATATTTCATCATTTCGAAATTGTATATTTTGGCGTTTTCTTTAATTTCGTTTCGTTTTGAATTCAAAGAGCGAAACATTTTCGGACCGACCCCACCTCGACGTTCATCATTCGACAGCTCGAAGTTATGAAAATTAAATTTTCAATTGAAATATTTGCTTGTTCCGAATGTTGAATTGAATGTAAATATTTTGATTGGATGATTTCGTAAATGAGAGACTGCTCGATGGTGATGGTAACGGTGTTGACGATGTCATTCTCGTTGTCGTCGTCATTGTCGCTGTGTCGAAATCACAATATTGAAATTGAATCGTTTTCTGCACAAATTTCAGGTTTTTGGCGAAATGCCAATTGATCAGCGAGGCGAGGAGAACTATGATTTGCAACGTGCATTTTTGTGTTACGAATTCAGTAATCGTCAAAACGACCAGAAAATGAAGGAAATCATCGAGGAGCATCAAATTCAGATGAAACAGCGTGAGGGAGATTACAGCAGTATGTTGGCGAAAAATCGTATGATGCGCAATAAGTTGAAGCGAATGGCTGTCGATTTGCAAATGCAAAAGAATCAGGTGCAGATGCTGTCCAAACGGTTGAACGGCTGTCAACATGAATTGCGAACCAAACATGAGGAGTTGGACAGCATGTGGGCGCTGTTTGATGATAAAATACAGAATGAAATGGAGGACAGTGAACTGAAAACCGAGGACTTGGATATCGAGGAGTTTGACTACGGAATATTGAAGGAAAATTTGGGGGTGTCTTCAACGACAGTCCCTGGTGGGGTCGATTCAAGTGATGACGTTCAACCACGACCAATTCAGGAGAATTGCATGGAGCAACCGGAATCTTCAGCGTCCATTGTGGAACCACTGCAGACTGGTGTCAATCTTACGTCCGATGATGGACCGCTCTCCCGTCAAACACAACCAGTTGACCAGGGCCAACGCTTGCAATGCCCCAAATGCGATAGAATTTTCATACGCGCTTTCCATTTGAAGGTTCATCTGCGAACACACGATGGTAACATGCGATTCCCATGCCAGGTGACTGGTTGCAAGCGCAAATTCAGTTACATGAGCCATCTGGCCAGGCATTCACGTTGGGCTCACGGAGCCGAAGCACTCTGTTGCATTGCCTGCAACAAGAAATTTCTAACCAAACGGACTTTTGCGCGTCACAACCAGAGCTTGTGCGCGGCCAAACATCGTCCTGGCAAATGAGTCTGAGTCCCCCTCAGAAACCCCCTTTTAAAGTATTAAACTCGAAATTATTTCGTTAAAATAAATTACAATTTTCATAAAGTCTCGTTTTTTGGACAATTTTCAATGAATTTTTCAGCGGAGCCGAAGAGTGGAATGGAGTGAAAGCAGGATTTGGCTTTTTTTTGTGTGAAAAATTCATTGCGCTGAATCATAGCGTTGGCGAAACGCAATCAAGAGGTAATTTGAGTGGCCGTGACCCGTCCACCATCGATTGCAGTGCATTGCTCATAGGAACGCGACGAAAACAACCTGCCGGCCTGGATTCTCACTTTGGTATCCGATCGAAAAACATTGGAAAAAAGAATCGAAATGAAACACGATAATCGCACTCGAGCTCGTCCTCGTCTTCATCGTACACATGATGGCTGGCAATGACGACGTTGTTCGATTCACATTTGACTCGTTCCATTCAAATTTTCATTGTTTTGAAACTGTTCATTCAGTCTGATTGCCATAGTGACGCATGTAAACGCCACTCATTGGCCGGGAGTGTATGTGCGACAACGCTAGTTGTGCTGGTGTGCAAGGTAGGCGATAAACGGACTGGTCGGAACGAATGAAAATTAGTATGTCGTTGAGTGAATTGAAGACAAGACTCAAATTGCAGAGAATTTCCGTGTGTCCATCGTGAATAGTTGAGCGACCGTCGTTGAGGATAATTCGCGATAATTGCTGTGGAAACGCTATGAAATCGCCTCGCTGAAGCAAACTGTCGCACACACAGTCACAAACACCGTCACATCTTGCCAATGGTTCAGCCGGTTGAAGTTTCAAGCAACAACAAAATCACGAATAGCGATCATCCGAATGGCATCGACATAGCCGCTTTGGGAACCACTACGTCAGCCTCAAGCACAGCAACACCCGTCATCGTCCAAACAGCGCAACCATTCAAACCATTTGCAATGCGAAAAAATGGCAAAACAAAAACCAGCGCCGAAATCATCAGCGAAACAAAAAACATGCTCACTGGCGGTAAGTGATTGAAGGCGACGACGGCCTGTCAGGCCTTCGGTTTCGATTACGATTTTTCTTGTTCTTTTGCTTTGTGCCGATCGACGAAGCAGCGGTGAATTTGCGCTTCAGTTTTTTTTCCCCATTCGTTTTTCTGGTCGATTCTTTCGGTTTCGATTAGCAAGCAATATTCCAATCGTTGGCTGAACGTTCGTCTAATTGTGTTCAAACATTGATAGCGTAAAATAATGAATGCCGCATTCATCCGCAATGCTTAGCTTGCAGTTTTTACGTTGGCTTCGCATGTCTGCGAGTGGCGAACAATGGCAATGTGAATTTGATGCTCGAGAAACGGCAAGCACAAAAATTGAATTGATGGCATTCAATATTTCAGCTTGCTGCTTTGCTTTCCCATTCCCACGGCGTGCGATATGGCATAGATTATGAAGCCTCGGTCAGGCGAAAATGTGGCGACTCAAAGTAAGATCGACGATCAACGGAGGATTTCCGCCTAAATCGCGATCCACTCCAATCCATCCACGTTACTCGGTCACCGAGCACCAAAATGATAAATTATGTCATTTGAAATGTTCGTGCAGAGCTCCATCAAATTCAATTACGTCACCGAATCCGTCAGCAAAATACCAAAATGGCAATTCGCAAACAGCGACAAATAATCGAAAATGAATTACGATTTTCCATTTTTCCTTTTCACTTTTCCTTCTTTTTGGTTATTTTTTTTCTTCAAAAGAAGAATATTCATCGCGTGAAATGTTTATTGCGTCGCATCGTTGACGACGACACCATTTTCATGTCTTTGACGGCAGCAAACTATGCGATGATTGCCGACAATTCGTCGCGACGATGTCACTTAAATGAAATGCTTTTTCGAGGAAGCAACCTTCAAACGATTGGAAATGGATCGCTGGATTGGATGACACGAAATGAACTGTCACAGGGCGGGTGGGGGGTTCCGAGTGTGTTGATGATGAAAGGTCCGAATGCATCCGGTTTACGTTCCGTTCTACGAACCAATCGGTCTGTGGGCTGACTTGTCATCTGCATCTGATAGGATTGCTCTTTTGTTGGTCGAAAATGAGGTGTCAATTTTCGAAATTGAATTCATTTGGTATAGAAATATCTTTTGCACACCGGCATCATGTCTGTCAGACGCCCTGCGGCATCGCAATGACGTAAAACAGCTTGAATGATATCAGAAACGAAAGCTGCTATTGAGAGACAGCACGTGGTTTGATATTCCGATTGGAAAACCTTTCAGCTTTCGATTTGAAAGTCTTTCATCGGAATGAACTTCAGTGTCGCATCGTCTCGACATGTATCTTGATTTTGAGACGACGCTTCGGAGAAAATCTCAAGAAACATACGTGTATCTGCGGACAGTTAACAAGTTACAACAAAGAGACTCAACATTAATTAATCAAATTACTTTGAGTCATCGACTGTTGGTTTGAAATCAAATACTTTTTAATGAAATTACTTCGGTTGAACGAGTGTGTCGTGTATGTCGGATGCGGTTCGATTGGGTCCGGTTTTGTTTTGAAACAGCAACTTTGCTGGAAAACCAGAAGCCTATCCGGGCGAATGTAATCGAATTGGCAGAAATGAAATTTGGAAATTAAATTGACGAAGTTTTTGGGATGGCATGCATGGGGAGGGGGTGGAGTCGGTGGTACAAGGGTTCGAGTTGGAAAGCGATAGCTACGATTGAAGTAGGGGCACCGAGGAAGGTAGACCATCAAACACAAGCAATGCGTAGCGAATCATCAAACATGCCGATGACTAATTGTAAACAGGTTTTTCCCTGGGATTGGTCCCCGATCTCCACGATACGATACGGCACGACGATGCGATGCGACGAAATTGAGCAAACAATGTTCGACAAGTGTCGACGATCGAAATTCAAATCGCAACCCATTTCCGACTAATTGTGTTTGCTCGTTGAACCTCGTGGGGCCTCCGACTGTCACCGATGACCTTCGAACGGTAAACATGAATTTTAATGAATTTCTAAAATTGAATCGTTTCAGGCGCTCGATTGATATCCACTCGACGGCCGATAACCCCGCGTGAACCGAAACGACAGCTGTACGGTAAAGTGTCGTTGGCCGGGCGACCGCCTAGTGCTTTCAGGTGAGTTTTTTTTAAATGTTTTTTATATTTAGCTTTCGGTGAATTTGAAATTGAATTTTATGCGAATTTTTATGTCAGTTTGAGATATTTACAATTTGAGAGCCGTGTGCTGCCGTCATTGGATCCACCGATTATCTCATCAGCTCATTCAGCAGCCATTTTACGAAGCGGCTCGTTGGGATTGCTGCCCGGTGAGAATGAGACGAATGCCAGTAAAAGCACACCGAAATTGCCTTCGTTGTTGGTTTTTCCGAAGGGATCAGCCTCGTTGGACAATCGTAAGTGTTCTATTCGGGAGGTGAAGAGAGGGAAAGGGGTGGAGATTTCATCTGCTGACGAACGTTCAATCCAATCGAAAACAGTTCGCAAATCTAATTCGTTCGGTCACACCAAAACCACGAAAAATCCCTTGTCGGCCAAATACACCACACTTTGCCATGTTGGCTGTCATGGCCGTCGGTTGCAATCGGTTGCATGATTCTCGACGAAGCATTCAGTTGGTTTTTGGGTGAAAAACGAATCCTATCCAACAACTGACCACCGACTGAAACGGATGACCAAAAATGTAATTGGCAAATTACAAACAAGCGAATAATGTTCGTGGTGTGTCGGCCACAGGCGGTCGATTGGAACCAATCGAAACTGGATCGTATGAAAACTGATGTTGAATCGGTGTAATGCCATGTGGTTTGTTGTTTGAATCGATGTTTTTCTAATCGGCTTCAGTTGTCTGATCGATTGGACGAGTGTTTTCAGAGCTCTTTACTGTCGGCTTGCTCCAGCTAAAAATGTCACTTGTGCGACATCCCTTAAACATTCTTCGTTGGTTTATTCTCCCAACACCCAGCTCATTCATTCCACTTGCCGGTACGAAATCCAGTTAAATCTCCAAATTATACACCGAAATTCCTTCAAATGCGAAGAGATTTTGCATCCGCAACGATCTAATTTTAATTAAATTTCAATTGATATCGCTCGTTCTGGCATTTGACGAACGGTGATATTTGGGTTACGTGAGCTAAATATGGCACTTTGGAGCACAGTCACCGCGATAGTGGTGACGGTTGTACGACAGAGTGATTCCGTTGTGTGTTTATCGGAAAACATCGAACGTCAACCACAACTTGACAGAAATGGAATCGTCGATGGGAAGTCGACACGAATGTGTGACACCGGAAAAGCGTTTCAGTTCGCGCAATGGGCCTGTGTGAGTGTGTGTGTGTGCGCCTGCCAACGGTAAAACCATTTCCACGACAATTGAACGCAAACGATGGAGCATTAGTGATGTATTCAATATTTACGTAATCAGCCTAAATTGTGTTACTTTTCTTCGTCGAACGATTGTTGCGGATGGCACTTGATGAAACGATGACGAACAAATATTTTTTTTTTCCGTTTGGCACACAATGCATTGAATTGGGATTCCATTTGCAATTTAATAACGTTTGAGTGATGGCATTGTGTGTGCGATGGTTCACGAGGTTGAGGTAGAAGGAGATGGAGATGGGTAGAACGATGGTTTGGAATTCCATTGAATTCGCACATCGATATCGAATATCCTCTGTGAATTTCCATGAAGGAATGTTGCCTTTCGGAATCAAACATTCGCCAGACCATCCAAACGAAAAAAGTCACTCGTGAATTGGGTCACGCCCTTCACGACCGCGACCATCCGCAACACTCAACCCATATATTATTCAATTTAAAATGAATAACACGACTGTTTTGTCGAAACTTTTACCGAGAAAACAACATAAAAAAGAAAAACACGAAACAATTCACGTTGCTGACAATGCTGTTGATCTGCTATGCGTTGTTTGAGATGTGGCACGTGTCTTGATCCGATGATTACCAGGCGTTGGATGTATGGTGTTCTTGTTGTTGCTGTTTTGCAAGCGATATGAACTTCAAGTGCACAGTCGAAACGCAAACACACCGACACAAACTAACAGAGTTGTAAATTGTGTGATGGAATTTTTAATATTGATGTTTGCCGTTTAATGTCGATGCCATACATCGTGCATGTGTGATGGCTCCAGGCGTGTGATCGTTTTTTTCCTTCATTCGCCCTCTCATAGAAGTGCATATCTATTGCATATTTCGTTGGGTTTCATGTCAATTCCAGTTACAAGTACGAATGTACGATGTCATTGTGGAATTTTTCATGAACGAGCTATTTCATGGCGTTTCATATGGTTTATTAATGTGAACAATGAGCAGTGCCATCGATACCTGGGAGGATTTGTTTGATTGCATCGCGTTTCGAATAGAAGTGAAAAAGTTATTTGCTGAAATGCCTTCGATGGAATGAGAGAATGAGAGAGCTTCGACCAAGGTTGAACGTCAATCACGATGAAAATTCTCATAAATCTCGTAAGCACTTGAATCTTGATTGAATAATCAAATACCCGTTCCGTTGCTAAAGTTTCCGAAGCAATGCCACCCCGAAAGGATTTCAAACCAGCGAAAGAATCGCAAGCACCTCTAATGAATGGAAACTCCAATCGCTTAAAATCACCAATAATCTTCCAACCTGATGGGAATGCTACGAAGAAATCGTCAGTTTTGAAAAAGAAATCCGATTTGCATGATGATTCCAATCTACCGGTGATTGATAACCATGGCAATGGCATCGTCATCACCGCTGCCACCAGCGCAGCCACATCGACCGGGAAAAAGGTTCGAGAACGGTTTTACGTACCACCACATTGGTACAGGATGATTCTAATCAGTCGTTTTCATTTCAAGGGCGCCTCAATAGCGCCGTCCAAGCATCAATCCAACCAACAGTCTGCACAAACGGCGAAGAATCGCTCATTGCTTCGGAATAATGATCTGTTGGCACAATCAACGACCGAGACATTATTGGATTTGCTCAAATCACATGCTGGCATTAAGGAATGCAGCGATGAAACTATTTTGCATATAAATGGGGTTTGTGTGTTTCATTTTTGTAGTTCACTTCATTTCTATTTTTCTTTTTCTTTCTTCTTCTTCTTCTTCTTCTTCTTCTTCTTCTTCTTCTTCTGTTCCTCTTCTGAATTTGCTTGCTTTTCTTTTTCCCATTCGCTTTTCCGACATCGTTCAATGCTCTTTTCCTTTGACTTCTTTCACAGTTTTCGTCGAATTTGTGAACGAATTTGTTTGTTTTGTTTGCTGTGTCACTCGTTGGAAAGTTTCCTCTCGACGGCAAACAGACAACATGATATGTTATTGAGATTCAAAATGAAATGGCAACGAGAAGAGAATAAGCGCAGGACGGCGATGGTGATGGCGATGTAGATGGAGATGAGGACAACAATTCCGATTTCGTATCGAAATGTGAGCATTGAAACATTCCCAAGAATGTTTGTTTATGGGTCAATGGTAAACATTCTAAATTGCTGATTCTTTCGAGATAATCCATTCAAATGCTGCGTGACGATGTACAACCAGCCGTTGTCGTCCATCTCCCTTCTTCTGCTTCTCGTCCTTGACTTTTTCCTTGTCGCTCCTTGTCATCGGCATCTTTCGCATCCTCGCCAATATCTCCAAGTCTTTTCCACTTCTTCGTATTTGCTCATCTGATTCTCGTCGTTTCCACTTTTAGTCGAAGTCAAAAGGTCAAAAGGTCATTTAATTTCATTGAGTTCTCTCCAACAGTCCACCATTGAGCGGCTCATTCATTCAATTTGCAACGATTGTCCACTTTGATTTCGAAAGTACTTTGACAAACATCGAATGTTCTTTTTGGTCATTTGTTCGCTTTTTTTCATTACATTTTTCATTTTATTTGGTTTTCTGCTGTTTGTTTTTCCACTTGGCTTCGATGATTTTTGTAGAGTTTTTATGGGAGTTCATTACATCGGCGGGCACATTAAAATTTATCCATTTGCAGATTCTCAAAGAGTTATACACGCGGGTGAAAGGTGCTCGAGGTGAATGGCGTGGGTCGGTGCTCGGATCACTTTATGGTTTGGTCGAATGTACTTCGCCGAAGATTTTAATTGCGGTCGCGCGAGTTGTTCTTGTGGTGAGTGTGTTTTGCTACATTTTGAGTTACAGGAAGTGATGCGCTAGCGGATTGTTGCTTTTAGCTTGGGGTTACCGGAAGCAATCTGACTGGAGCTTGCAAGTTGGTGTTCAAAGTGGCTCGGAATGAACGCAACGACAGTTTGTTCGTGAACAGCGATGTGCCAGAACTGCTTGTTGATGGATTGGGTCGTGCCAGTCCTATTGATGATCCGGAAGCTTGCACCTACGGTTATGGAGCAGTGCGCTTCTTGGCTAATGCTGCAATTTCGAATACGCCGATGAAGAACGACAAACAAACGAAAGCAAGGCCGAGAACAATAGCGCAAAGGCTGGTTCGTCATGGAGCTATTCCGCTGATGATTCTGCATCTGCAGATGATCAATGAAGAAGTAAGCTTAAGAAGACTGATCGATCATATTCTTATTGAGCATTTCTCTCTAGGGTGCCACCTCCAAGTTGAGTGGTCCTCCACTCCACGCACTATTCCAGCTCTCGGGGGCATTGAGAGCCCTGGCAAACATGCCTCTGAACGACTATCAATTACATCCTTCGGGCAAGCACTTACCATCGGCGTTCAGCCCGTCGGAAGGTGAGAACGATCCAAATTCTCTAAACAACCGAACAGGCAATGTACCGCCCAAGATTTGTGAGATTCCCGAGGTATTCGACGTTCAACTGGACTTGGCTGCACCGCATTTAGTGCGATCGGCTGAGATTTGCATGGACGAGGTTGAAGTGCAATCGAATATCATCCGAACGCTTAGTGTGTTGTCTGAGCAGGAGAAGTGCTGTGATGCATTAGCGGATCTGGCTAGTCGATTGGGGATGTTGTTGGGACCTTGTCCGCAGCTTAAAGATATGGGGAAGGGTGAGCCTATTCCACACAAACCGTTGGGCATCTTGAGCCGCATCGGATATGTTCTCGGCAATGTCATGGCTCGGTCTGACTCCGCCCGGACCCAATTCTTCAACAACGATGTGGCAATGGAGTATCTGCTCGCCACACTCGAGTTTTACACCAGCACAAATCGGTTGATTGTTAAGTCTGCCAGCAACCAATCCAATGGAGACGGGGAGTCAGCCATTGATGTTGTCATCAAATTAGTTCGAGTCATCGCGAATATCAGCGTGGATCCCGAAGTTGGATACGGCTTGAGCGTTCGCCAGCCTGTCGGGTCGGTGATGCTTTCCTTGCTGTTGACGATCAACAAACAGAAGTTCAATATGGTAGGAAACCTCCTGTCCACCTAGCCGGCAAATTCTGACCGATTCGATTTCCAGAGTTCCGAAATTGAAGAACTGCTCTTAGCCACCTTGGGAGCCATCCACAATATGTCGTTCTACCAGGATGCCATATCGGAAGACTCCAACCAACCAAGAACCAAGATATTCCACGCGGGCAGTATGATCGAACGCGTCGCTGATTTGAGTGCGGCTCTGTGCCAAATCTACCAAACCGGACCGTACGTCGTTCAAGCTGAAGCCGCTCGAGTCTTGGGCAATATGACGCGCTCAGCTATCGCCCGAAATGCTGTACACTCGGCCGGCGGTTTGAAAATGCTTGTTGGCAATTTATCTTCGGATGATTTCGATGTAATAGGAGCATCGTGTGGGGTGCTTGTGAATCTGCTCAGTGATTGGGATTGTCGAACGCCGTTTCGAGAGCTGAAAGGTCCGCTACTTTTGCGAGACATCCTACAGAGAGGAGTCGTGAATCGTGATTGGCTGTTGGCATCGATCGCATGTCAGGTAAGTGATGGAACTTCCAGCTAGACTCGTCACTCAACTGATTTCCGATGTTTCCTAAGGCTTTGTGGAATTATCTCATCGACGCCGGTGACATCATCGCTGCATTAGGCGAAGAAGAAGCCGATTACATTTCAACATATTTGTACGAGTATTTGGGTGAGTTGAATTGTATGATATTCCGTCACGAAAATTAACGAGAACATCTCCTCTTTCAGACGAGGAGAAACTGTTTGCGAAAATGTCACCCGACCCGCTGTGGGAACAATTCGCTGTGGTGGCTGCCGACTTGCTGGAACGCATCCAATCTTATATGACCCAGAACAACACCTCATTCGCATCCGACGAGGAAGACGGTCTTTGTTTGAATACATCCGAAGCCACTCACTCCAATACAAG
>JANSTV010125816.1:0-17901 GCA_027564135.1 Lestremia cinerea
CAAGCATCGCATCCGGTGTTTGCGAACGATGGATCGTTCTTGGAAACCTTCAAGCGAATGCAACAGCAGCATCAGCAACAACTGCAGGCAGATGGTGATAGACGCTCTCAACCCGTTCCGATGTTTGGCAAACGTCGTGGCGGTAAAATTCTCAAAACGGGCATCGTGCAAAAGCCACGAGCTGTCGACGAATCGGCCGATGGTGCAGATGCCCCAAATGATGCGTGGACGCAATATTTAAAAGAGGTTCAACGTTACAAGAATGTCTCCTGCGACGACGACACCATAACCCGGTCGCTCGTCAAATAAAAGTGCTCAAGTTCGCGTTCGCGTTACCGCAAATTCGTTAAAATTTCAAATCAATTTGATCTCCGATCGCCACATTTAATTATTATTATTATTTTTTTTTCCTTTAATATGTTCGCCACTAGTGGTGGGCCTCTTGTTATTTTTTTTTCTATCTTTACGATATTTTTCTTCCCTTGATTTCTGTCGTAGACAAGGAAACCCATCGAAATGTCTACCGAATACAAGCTGCCGTTGGACCCAGACAAAATCACTGAAAAAGACCTAACCACGGCACCGTTCGATCCACGGTTCCCCAACACGAACCAGACACGTTACTGCTATCAGTCGTTCTTGGACTTTTACCGTTGCCGAAAGCTCCGCGGTGACTCATACGAGCCATGCAACTACTTCAAGAAGTGCTACAATGAATTGTGCCCCAATGAATGGGTCGCCAAATGGCAAGAGCAAATGGAGGCTGGCACATTTCCCGTTAAGATTTAAAGTGTTGATTTGATCGGTGGGTGCGAGGAGTTTTTGGAATACCAACGGTTCCTGGAATCTCGTCGTCGATGCGCTACCCAAGTCATCGCAATCGTTAGACGTCATTCTAGATTTTGTCGACCATAAGCTTCTGTATTTAGTAAAGTGAATTAATGAATAAATAAAATCAAGTCATTGGAACGATTGATATGGTTTGTTGTTTTTTTGTTTGAAAAATGCGAAAACAGTTTCTTGTGACCCTCAACTTTATTACGACAACGACTCAAACTTAACTAAATCGATTTGCAAAAATCCTAAATTAACAAAAAATTCTGGCTAAATCACACATTACATGAACCATTTCGCCATCCATCCCGCCATCGTTCATTCACTTTACTGCAATCGAACACTGGTTTGCCCACCTTGACATTGATGCGATTGTGCAATCGGCAAAGCCATTGAGAGAAATCCTGCTGAGTGGTAGCGACAACCGGTTCCTGTTTCAGTCTGAAATTAAGAAGTCATGAGACCTCCCTTCGACTACCCTATCTTGTCTACTTACTCTCCAACCAAATCCTTGGCACAAAATTCGCATGGGTACGTCCTTGAGAGGATGTCGAAAAACGATTTGGTATCCTTGACCTCCTGCGGTGAAGGTTTCTCCGGGTATGTTGCGGCCATTGTATGCAATAATCCCCACGTCGATCGGCCCAACTCGTCCTTATCCAAAGGGCATTCCCGTCTCGATCGTTCAATGGCAACATCTCCCACGGGGGATGTCGATGAGCTGCTCGACTGAAAACAGAATATTTAGACTTTTTCAAGGGAAGGCACTCGATGACTGTTGCTTACCTTTGCGTCCGGAGCGTTGCCCATCATTTTGGCCCACGATTTGAAGTCCGTGCATGATCGACACGGTTTTTCGGGATGGCCTGCATTTGGCTCTAGCACAGGCATACTGCTTCTTTCGCACTTGATTTTAAGCGCAAGATTAAAAACGATATTTTCAAATCCCCAAAAACGAGCGGGGGTCAAATGACACTTTGAATGGGACTGTCTGGAAGGTACTTGAATGTTTCATCATTTCTCACCAATTTGACATCACGAGTGATTTGTGGTTATGGTCAGTGTTGACATTGATCCAGTTGGAGAATTTCCCGCAAGAGGTCGTTCACGTTACCATCTGACATTCTCGGCCATTTTTCACTCATAACCAAAGTAAGCGTCGTCTAGAAAACGTACATTCTGAAATTTGCTGGGATATTCACATTTTCCATTGAAAAATCGTCATTTTCACCCGCTTGGTAACACGTGAGTACAAAACGAGTTCGATTTCAATAAATTTCAGACGAAAACCAAAACTTTCGAAAGAAAAATGTTTTTGGTTGCCGGCATGCGTTCGTGGATCGATTTGTAAACAATTTGGCATTTGCATTGCAGAGCATCAAAAATGGACATCCGCCCAAACAACACCATCTACATCAACAATCTCAATGAGAAAATCAAAAAGGAGGAATTGAAAAAGTCCTTGTACGCGATTTTCTCGCAATTTGGTCAAATAATGGATATTGTCGCGTTGAAAACGTTGAAAATGCGTGGTCAAGCGTTTGTCATCTTCAAAGAAATTTCCAGTTCGACAAATGCCCTGCGAACGATGCAAGGATTTCCGTTTTACGACAAACCCATGCGAATCGCATACTGCAAGACAGACAGCGATGTCGTCGCCAAAATTAAGGGCACCTTCCAGGAGCGACCAAAGAAGATCAAACCACCAAAGCCTGTCCAGTCGACCGATGAAAAACGGTGAGTGACCAGCGTCGATTACCGTTATGAAATGGCGTTTGAATTTCTCGTTTCTTTCCACAGCGACAAAAAGAAGAAGAATACCGATCCCACTCATCCGGGTGGCACAAATACCAGCGCTGCTGAACAGCCACCAAATCAAATTCTGTTCTTGACAAACCTGCCCGAGGAAACCAATGAGATGATGTTGTCAATGTTGTTCAATCAATTCCCTGGTTTCAAAGAGGTTCGCTTGGTGCCGAATCGTCACGACATTGCTTTTGTCGAATTCGCCACCGAACTTCAGAGCAGCGCCGCCAAGGAGGCACTACAGGGCTTCAAGATTACTCCGACGCATGCCATGAAGATTTCCTTTGCGAAAAAATAAATTTTTAAGGTTATTTTTAAGTATTGTAATTACTTTAAAAATAAACCATGGAGGCATTGCACCCCGCCATTCATGGTTTGGTTGTCTTTGCTTTTCGAAGTATTGAATTGAAAGAGTTTTTCTTCGCTCGCTGGACGAAGGTTCTGGCGATAGTGATTAAATGGTCTATGATCAATCTGTGATAAAATTATGAGAGTTTTGTTCTTCGTCCCTCGAAAAGCGGTTTATGAGACATCTGTTGCCGAGGCATCGCTCATGGCAACCGTTATTTTTCCATGACAATGGTTAACTGATATGCGGACTGGCCGTTGTCTGTGGGACATTCGCCTCACGATTAAATGTGGAATCAAACTTTCAAGGATCTCAAGGATTTTGCGGTCAAGGATTACTAGATTCGATCCTTAGAAACGGCTGTGGATTCGGTAGACACTTGGCTCAATACTGGCCCGGCTGATCGAGATTAAACACGATCTGTTCAATATCGACATTAGACGCACTCATCATTTGACAGTTGAAGGGTTGGCAACCGCAAGAAAAATAAAAACGCCCTGACAAATCGCGGTACCAACACAATAGCCAGGCGTCTCTATTCAGTGCAAGTTCAGCGAAAAGAAGTCAACAAAATAACAAATCGGTAAAGTGCGCGTCAGAAATTGGTTTGATTTTAACAAATTAAACTGTTTTGCAATCCAGCAATTGGCTTTGAGACAAATAACCATTCGCTATGGGAAAGATTAAAGCAAGTGGACCCGCGCAAAGAAACACAAATGACAAACGCAAAGATGATGCTGCCGAATCGAACAGCGACGATGAGTTGATTAGCGTTAAGGCAAATCGCCACGCGGGAAACCGACAAAATGGTGGACTAAAGCCTAGCGAACGGGACAAATCACAGCAAGTGAAGGGCGTCAGCTTTTCAGAAACCGCAATCGAAGTCGACGACGATTCAGATAGCGATTTCGATATGTCGGGAAAGAACAACAGTACTTTGAATGACTCGAAAACCACACAGCGCTCTCGAGGTCGACCAAAAAAGGCGCGAAATGACTCTCAGTCGAGCGATAGTGAGTATGAGGTTCCATTGAAATCACCAGGCCATTCTAAGAATGTCCAAGATGTTTCTGATGGTAAGAACGGTGATACGCCGAAGCGTTCACGAGGCAGACCGACCAAAGCCAGCAAGAAAGTGGAAAGCGTTTCGTCAGAAGATGAAGGCTCGAATCGCGGTCGACCGAAGAAACGAGGACGAGGTCGACCCAAGAAGGCTCAGGAGGATGCCGAATCAGACGATGAGGCTGTGGAGGCGCCAGAAAATGATAGCCCGCAGCGCGGTCGAGGGCGACCCAAGAAGGTTCAGGAAAATGTCGGAGCAGACGACCAAACAGTGGGATTGACAGGACAGAAAACCCCGCAGCGTGGTCGAGGGCGACCCAAGAAGGTTCAAGAGGATGACGAATCAGATGATCAAAGTGTGGAATCGGTAGGAATTATAACTCCGAAGCGAGGTCGAGGGCGGCCGAAGAAGCTCGATGTACGACCCAAGAAGGTTCAGAAGAACGTCGAGACTGTGGAGTTGTTAGAATATAATGGTCCGAAGCGTGGACGGGGTCGACCGAAGAAGGTTCAGGAGGATGCCGAAGAAGACAACCAAAGTGTGGAATCGTCAGAAGATAAAAGTCCCAAACGTGGGAGGGGTCGCCCGAAGAAGGCAAATAAAGCTGGCGGAAAAGTTGATCAAGCAAAGAAATCAGAATACGATGGCCCACAGCGCGGTCGAGGACGACCGAAGAAGGTTCGCGAGGATGGCGAGACTGATAGCCAAGCTGTGGCGTTGGCAGAATATAATGGTCCGAAGCGTGGGCGAGGTCGACCCAAGAGGGTTCAGGAGAATGACGAAGAAGGTTCATCCCAGAAAGTACGGAAGGTAGACCAAACAGACGATCAAACTGTGGAATTGTCAGAATATGAAAGCCCAAAGCTCGTAAGGACTGAGGACGAGGCAGAAAGCAAAAACGAACAGCAACAGTCGATTGCGAAGAATCTCGAAGCAGTTGAAGAACCCGAGGAGGAGTTTGAGGTAGGTTGCATAAGGTGATGGGTTCGAACGAAGTTAATCAAACGTTGTTTTTAGGTCGACCACATCGTCGATCATAAAGTCCGGGATGGAGTCAGATACTATTTGATCCGATGGAAGGGCTACGAGGAAGACACAGACTCCTGGGAGCTTGAAAGCGATCTGAATGCTTCGAATTGCATTCGCGAATATTTGAAAGCGGTAATTGGATGTGACATCAATTTTTTTTTCTTAGCAATTAAACTCATTTCCATTTCTAGCACCCTGAGGGCAAGTCACATTCAAAAAAGCGAGCCCTGGGGCCAAACCAGGGAGTGGAGCTTGCTCAGAGTAATGTGACCAAGCCCCAAAACTGATCGACAACAACGAGTGTGTCTAATATAATGCTGAACAAGCGAGGCGAAAGTTGATTGCCCAATTCTCTCATCATTTTCTTCTAATTATCATTTCATTAATTATGATTTTCCTCAATCATCCCTTGGCCATCAAAGGCTCGGGAAATCATCCAAAGCCATACATGAGCTGCCATTCGTTCCGGAGATTCTCAGGAAATCTGTTCAGACGGTTGCGTATGTGATTGTCATTGAACGAGTTCGAAATTTTCAGCACCCTTCATGTTCAATTCAAATAAAGATTTGTTTTTAAATGTTCTTCAGATGTGTGGAATGAATGAAAATTTGTATTTTCTTTTCGAAGTATTGAGTTGAGTTTTTCCGCTAAACAAAGGCTTTGGCGAGAGTGATAAAATGGTGGATGATCAATCTGCGATGTTATGCGAACTCATTCGTCCTTCGTAGCTGATTATTGTCCATCTGTTGTCGATGCATCGCTCATGGCAACCGTTATCTTTCCGCGTCATTGTTTAATCGATATTCACAATGGCCATTGTCTCTTCAACATTCGCCTCATTTCAAAAATGTCGAATCAAACTTTCAACGATTTGTGGCACGACACCCAAAAGGATCTCGAGGAGCTTGCGGTCAAGGACTATGAGAATCAAGCCTTTGAACCAGAATTCGACAAGTCCATTGCCCAGCGGCAAGCCTTCACTTTATACGTGAAGTACATTCGAGCCGCAAACAAACTCGAAGAAATCTACGACCAAATGCTGCAGCCTCAAAAGCGGCTCTTGATTCGAAAACTGCTTGATTCAACATTGGGCCGGGTAATCGAGCTGAAACACGACCTGGTCGCCCTCGACATGATGGAGTTCAGCTACAACGACCAGGTGATGGACGAGATGCGCCTCACCCCCAACGACATTGAACTGAAGATTCCGCGATATTTTCGACGCGAAAACGAAACGACCATTTCGGAAAAGAAGCGGTTCGTTGACGATGTGCTCATCAAGTTGGGATGGCTGGAAGAGGAATCCGAAGTGGAGATCATGACGGAATTGGAAGCGATTCGAATCATTCAGAAGCATGAACGTGCTCGGCAGGGTAGATTGAGGTGAGTGTTCGAGCGAGATAGGATGAGTTTGATCATTCAAAATCTTTTGGGAAATGCAGAGCGCAGTTTATGAAAGAGATTCGTCAGCTGAAAGAGAAAGGCAAGCCGGATGGAACAAAAGAGCGAACGGACGGTTTGGTGGCTGCCATGAAAATTCAGAAAGTTTGGCGAGGCTTTGCAACGCGTCGAAAGACGCGACGGGGAAAAGTGGAGGAAATGTATTTGATTGGAATGATCCCGCGGCCGGTGCAGAAGAACCAGGCTGCCCTCGATGAGCTGGAAAAGGTTTGATGATTTTATCATTAATCGGTGCCCTCTCAATTGAGTTTCCTTCCATCACAGCGCACGCAAGCGAGATACAAGCTGCAAGCAGAATACCACGAAAATTACATTGAATCTCTGACGAGGGTCAAGGACGAGATCAGCAAAAAGCAAGGTGTGGCTTTGAGCGAGGAGATCGCTGATGAGATACGGATCTGGTTCAAGGATTACCAAGAGCGACAAGGCAAATTCCCAGAGTTTCCCAGTGAGGATGATGGTGGGTCACGATACGTGCTCAGTAGACAGGCGACTGAGAGTGAGATTAGTCGTTCGTCGGCGGTGTCATCGAGAGATTCGAAGAAAACGAAAGACAAGTCCAAAACTCCGACGAAGAGTGCCGACCTAAATGTCGAAGACAATTTTGACAGCGGCTTCAAAATAAGTCAGTCGATGTTCTTGCCGGAACTCAAGTCGGGTATCGATGAGTATGTCATTCATTCCTCCCCGTCGGTTGATCTTTAACCTGATATCTGATCTTCAGATTCAATGAGGTCTGGCGGAACAAGGACGAATCCTTAAACTTCCATCAGACGCACTATGACGACATGATTTACACGAGTAAATATTCTGAAGTGGAAGGTGAACTTCGAAAAGTGGTCGACGATATGATGCGACAAGAGCTAGAATTGCTGCAGGCGGCTTTCGATCGGGATCGTGCCCAAAAGGGTAAGAAATCGAAGAAAGGTGCCAAAAAAGCCCGACGTAGCGGGAAGAAAAGCAAGAAAAAGAAAGAGAAGGATTTGACGCCAGATCGCACGACCGAATCTCTGTTCGAAGAGTTGGTCACCAACGGGATCATCAAGAAGTACCCAGAAACGCCGTTGAGGAGTTTTCTTGGTGATCGCGCGTACGCAGAGCGTTCCGGCATCAACCCCACGCCAGGCGACATTCGTCAGGTGATGATCGAATACGGAATCCTTCCCCTCGGCTCCGAAACCATTCGCAACAATTCCCCATGCATTCGATCCTTCTTAATCGCCGGTCCAAAGGCATCCGGCAAGAAATCACTTGTCTACAGCATCTGCACCGAGGCGGGTGCATTGCTGTTTGATTTGACGCCAGCCAATATCGTTGGAAAATATCCTGGCAAATCGGGGTTGATCATGTTGATGCATTTGGTGTTGAAGGTGTCACGGCTGCTTCAACCCGCCGTCATCTTCATGGACAATGCTGAGGCACCCTTCATGAAGAAGGTGCCCAAGGGAGATCGAACCGATCCAAAGCGCTTGAAAAAGGATTTGCCGAAACTAATCAAGAATATTTGCGTCGAGGACCGCGTCATTTTCATCGGTACGAGCTGTGCCCCCTGGGAAGCCGACCAGAAAATGCTGCAGCAAACTTACAATCGGTTTCTGTATGTGCCACGACCCGACTACGGAACGTTGTCGTTTGTCTGGAAGGAATTACTCAGGTTAGATCACACCGCAGAAAACAAGAACCTCTTCAAAATTCCACAACTTTTCCCTTCAGCGAGTACAACATTCAGTCGCAACAATTCGATTCTGGTGCAATGGCTAAGATCTCCGATGGCTACACCATCGGATCGATTGTTCAATGCATCAAAGAGGTGATGACGTGCAAGCGAACGCTGCAGCTACGAGTGCAACCACTGGCCCACGTGGAGCTGATCAACACATTGTGGTGAGTACATTACAATCGTGAGTGACCAACCTCCGTTCACTCGTCGTGGTTTCAGCACCAAAGATCCAGTCTATCGTGAGGAGGAGGACGCGTTCATCGGCTGGTGGGGCAAGACACCCTTGGGTCGACGAAAGCAGCGCGCAACCGAAATGGAGCTAGAAGCCAAATTGGAGAAAGAAACCGGCGAGAAAAAAGGCAAGAAGAAAAAGTGATCCAGTTAACGCGATGGCAAATGAAATGCGATTGGCTCATGGAATAAATGATTTTGCAAAACAATTAAATTAGCGTGTATTTTACAGTCGAAATGACGACGACAAAGTTCAACTCTAATCGAGATTAAAGACCAGCTTGTATACCGAAACCAGGTCCTTTTGGCTCTTCAGACAAGGACGTGGGTTCACCGAGTGGTTCTGAGGCGAAACGACCGTTTCGTGGTCCAGCCCGTGGGGCTTTGCCGGCAATCAAATCTTGTAGGATCTCCTCTGTGTCTTTGGCGGACAAGTCTTCCTGAGAAATTAATTCAATTGGTCAGTCGCCACAGAGGTGAATGAGGGTTTTGAGGGCAACTCACGTAATAATCGTCGTTAACAGCCATCATTGGAGCATTCACGCAGGCACCCAAACACTCGACTTCTGAAATGGTGAACTTCTTATCCTTTGTCGTCTCGCCAACGCCAATACCCAGTTTGCTCTGCAAGAAAAGAGATTCGTCAATCGGCTGTTGGAGGAGGGAGAATGAGCGGTTCGGAATCAGGACTTACGATGCAAGTGTTCAAAACGTCATCGGAACCGCGCAACCAGCACGGGGTGGTGGTGCACACTTGGATGTGATATTTTCCTGTGGGTTTTCTGCAAATGGAATATCGTCAATCAGCGATGCTTCAAAGAGCTTTGGACTGTTAAACGACTCACCTCATGAACATGGTGTAGAAAGTGGCAACCTCATAGACGCGCATATTCGGCAATTCAAGAATATCGGCAACTTTGTGCATGGCAGAAAGTGGCAGCCAGCCATACTGACGTTGTGCCAAGTCTAACAATGGTATCATCGCACCACGCTTGTGACCTTCCGGATAGCAGCTGAGAATTGCATCGACGCGCTGCAATGAAAATTGATGCTTGCTGACCGAACAAACAAATGTCATTCCCGGTTCAACTCACACGTTGATTTTCAGCAGTGAATTCGAATTTAATGCTCGGATTGTCTTCGGGTGTGTCACGATGCACAAACAAATTGTCGCTACACACGGCTGCCGATGTCTGAACGGCACGTGCATTCTTCACCTGTAAAAAACCAAAACATTTCCCTTTCAGATCGACTCGTTCTTGTCAAACCGCATTACATAATCCAATGCGTATTTCTCTCAAAAATCCATTGGATTCGCTTTGAATCGGTAATTGGTCGCTTGAATACCCTCGACCGTGACTCACCGCGACAGTAAACACACGTTTCACGCTGGCTAACATTCTGGCGAGCGAAATTCCTCGATTTTCCAAATCGCAAAATTGGATTCACAACACAGAATTGATTGGTTTTCTTCCAAATCGAATGCTCTTGCTGTGAAATGTCAGTCGAAGAGGCAAAGAGCGCCACCTGGGCTTATCGGAGGCAGTGAGCAGAACGCACTCATCATTTGACAGTTGAAGCAACCGCAAGAAAAATAAAAACGCCCTGACAAATCGCGGTACCAACACAATAGCAAGGCGTCTTTTTATTGCAAGCCCAGCGAAAATAAGTTAACAAAATAACAAAACGGTGAAGTGCGCGTCAGGAATTGGTTTGATTTGAGGAAATTAACCTGTTTCGCATCCCATCAATTGGCATTGAGACATTAAACGGTCGCAATGGGAAGGATTAAAGGACGTGGGCTCCCACAAAAGAGCTCGAATGAGAAAAGCAAAGATGATGGTGCCGCATCGAGCAGCGATGATGAGGTGCTGAGCGCCAAGGCTAGTCGCCATGCGGGAAGTCGAAAAAATGGTCGACCGAAGCCTAGCGAACGGGACAAATCGAAGCCTGTGCGTGGTGTCAGCTTTTCAGACAACACAATCGGCGGAAAGGTTGATTCAGGCAGCGATTTGGAGAGTTCCCCGACGAAGCCAAAGTCGAAAGGCAAACGTGACGAGTCGGAAAAGAACGACGATACTTTGAATGAATCGAAAACCTCGCAGCGCTCTCGAGGTCGACCAAAGAAGGCGCAACTCGCCACCCAATCGGACGACAGTGAGGATGAGGCTCTTGTAAAAACGGCAAGTCGTTCACAGGGCCGTTCTAAGAGGGTCCAAAATGACTCTGATGCTAAAAACGAAGATTCACCAAAGCGCGGTCGAGGTCGGGCACGAAAGACGGAAGACCAAGAAGAGGGTAAAGGTGAATTGAATACTTCCAAAAAGTCGAAGAATCAGGAAGAAGATGAAGTAGATGAAGAAGAGGACGAGGAGGAATATGAGGTAAGGTCACGGACTCGGCTTTGAACAAAATTAATCAAACATCGTTTTCAGGTGGACCACATCGTCGATCACAAAATCGAAAAAGGAGCCAAATACTATTTGATCCGATGGAAGGGCTATAAGAAAGACACCGACTCCTGGGAGCGTGAAAGCGATCTAAACGCTGAAACTTGCATTCGCGAGTATCGTGAGGCGCATCCAGAAGACAAGCCAGTCGAGAAAAAACGAGGCCGTAATTCGAGCAAAAAGAAGAAACCGGAGAACAAGCGTCCAAGGCTGATCAACAAATATGACGAAAATGATAGCGATGAGAACAAGGATTGGGAAGTAGAACGCATTGTTGACGTTCACTTCAAGCGCGACGGCACTCGAGAGTTTCTCGTCCGCTGGAAAGGCTATTCCGCAAAATGCGACACGTGGGAGCCCGAATCGAACCTCGATTGCACTGACATGATCGAGAGATTCAGTGCGAAACTAAACAAGGTCGCAACGGTCACTCCAAAGGAACTGCGAACGGCACGCACACATACGCAACGGTTCACGCTGATGCAAACTTCAGCGTGGCGCCGTTTGTCCAAACGCAATGACGGTCGTCAACGGTGAGTTCAAAGACGGGTTCAACTCGTTGGTGGGTACTTATTATCGGTTTGATTTTCATTGCAGAGCCGTCTACTATGATGCCGAATAAGCGAGATCGATTGTTCAATTTCCAAACGGGCTTCGAAGTTCCCATCAATTTCTTTTTTAATTATCATTTTCCTAAATTATCCCATCGCCATTCAAGGCTCGGGAAATCATCCAAAGCCATACTTGGATTGCCATTCACCTCACAAGGTTTTCAGGAAACCTGATCAGAAGGTCGCGTAGGCAATTACCATTGAATAAGTTCAGAATTATCCACAAACTTCATGTAATTTAAAAGAAAAATTTTTTTTTGAAAAATCTCTTCTGTTGTGTGCTCTGAAATGTATGAAATCTTTTCAAATAAATTAGAAATCACAACAAAGAAACAAAATTGAAAATGACCTTTCATCCAACCAACGGAAAACTATACAATTTATTGCCAGCCTTGCACTCAATCCTCGCCACATCCACCCGAAAATCATCTTCCTCTTCATTGACGAGTTCACCCAAAATGTCCATCAAATCCGGTAGGACCTCTTCAACATCTGACTTGTGATCGCCCAAACACCACAAAACGCTGACGTGGAACGACGGATTCTCGTAAAAGAGCGGCAATTTGAATTCACCCAACGACGCATCCAATCGATTGACAATGCGCCCCAAACTCTCGGAGGCGAAGCTGTCTTCGTCTGGAGGAGTGATCCCAATGAACGTGCGTGTGGCCTCTTCGTTGCAGAATACCCTCAGCGACGTCAAGTTGACTGGGAATCTGACACGAATGGAGAGTTAGCATGATAATCATGATGGTGCGAGGTCAATTCTCACCGTTTGATATTCCCCACGCTCGATCGGATCGTTTGGACGAATTCATCGATCCAGTGATGCCGCAGAACTACTGTTTTGGTCAGACTCATGTGAGGCGTTCCGATGCGATGCACTTGCACGCCCGTCAGCTTTTCCTCAAGCACACGGATCATCTCGTTCTGTAGACTCTCCATCGCATCTGATGGAGGAACTGGAGAGATTCTCTCTCAAAATCAATCTTTCTCCAGGAGACATTCATACTCACATGAAATGTACACGTAGCTCGCCCAAATGCCACGCTCGTGAGCAAAACTTCGAATGCGACCGTTATGATCCTCTTGATAGTCGTCGGGGTCATCTTCCTCATTAGCTTTCAGTCGTTTCAGAGGATTGGGAAGCAACGGCCTGGAAAGGAATCTTGATGAAAATCAATCGACTCAAACGTTCGACGGTTACCAACCGATTGGTGGGTGGTCTTTTGCTGCCTTTCACCTCGTCGGAAGGTGTGTGGTCGCTCTCGTCCGATGAGCTCGCACTGTAATTCACTAACGACATATTTGCGGTCGATTCTGAAGAAAACGGTCGAATGGTCCTAAAATTGACCACCGCACTTCCGACAGACCGACGAATTGATTTTGTAAACAAACCGCAGCTGAGAACGTCAATATTTTGGGTTAGGTTTTTGTTTATTTGTTTATTTGTTTTGACAATGCGATGCGAATTGGAGCAGAACGATTGTTCACGATGTTTGAACAATTTTTTCGAGTAAAAATTTCGAAAATAGTAATTCAAACTTGAAAATTTAGGAAAAAAATTAAAAAGAAAAATTAAAACGGAAGAAAAATCCAAAAAACGGAAAAGTCGTAAACCGATCAAACATCGAACGTACCCATCGCACCGCAAAATCTACTCACGACCAAACCGAAGGCGAATTGCTCAAACTGCGCTCGCCTTGTATTTCCTAACCCTCGAATTGCACCGTAGCTGACAGTCGTCTGTCGAATTGCATTCGTGAGTTTTATTGTTTTTTGTAAACGAAATTGGCGACGTTCAAAAATTAAAAACTCTTTTGTTCGCATCGCAATCGTCAAACGGCTCGTTTCGTGGAGTGGCCATCGCGACAGAAAATTCATAAATTTGTCGTCCAAATTGTTTGCGTTCGTTCAGCCACAGATTGTGTGTGTTGCCTTTGGATTTATTTGCTGCGGAGTAAAGTCATGCTTATTGAAAATGACGATCCATTAATTGATGCGATTGACCTGAATGCTGTCCAGTTTTTCGATGCGTAAGTTGATGGATGGATGACGTTGGACGAGATTTCGACTGAAATTCTCCGTTTTACACACAGACGAACTACCGTGACATCTGATATTGCCAATTTGGAATCGAGTCTCAAATCTCTTGAGATCGCCATCAACGAGGACCGAACCGAAACAATGGCCTCGTCATCAAATCGAATGTTGCGGCCGCGTCGCCAATCAGCCACAGACCAGCTACTTCATCGAACCACGAATCGGACGATCAGTCGGGGAAAACGTCGGACCAGCTTGCAACCGACCAGTCAGAAGGACATTGAGGACTTCTATTTGAGAAATGAACTGGACGGAGATGGTCGCGTCAATTTGGAGACGATTTTCGAAAACGATGACATTGATGATGAGGTGGTCATTGACCCGAATATGAGCCGAAAATTGTTCGGACGCGGCAAGCTCAAGCGAAGCTTATCCTGTTCGGATGGCATAAACATTTCCAAAACGGTTAAAGGGCAACGCAAGAGACGCATCAAAAGTCGCCTGGGCGCTCAGCGACGCTGGAAGAAAATTCCAATGGATGTATTCAAGGCTTACATGCAAAAGATGCTAGAAGGCGACTCGACCACCGAAACTTTACAGCTGAATGAGGTCGCACCCGTTACCTCAATCAAATTACCGTTATTAGACGAACCAAAAGAAATACTGGACACCGTTGCCACGCTCCCACCGCAGATGTGCTCGCAATCGGTCTGCTCCGGTTGAGACATCTCCCTGTGCAAATATATCGTGGCCGTTCTCCGGTCATCTCAGTATTTATTCGAAACCAAAAGTCCATCAGCCACGAAGATCTCGTCCTTCGTTCTTATTGTTCCTTTTTCTCTTTTATTTCTCATTTCTGTTTCGTAAGTTCTTCCCTTTTGTTTCTTTCTCGTTCTATTTTCCTTTGTTTTTGCGTATTGTCGCTAACTATTTCATGAAATTTGGGTCTTTTGACTTACTCGTTGGTTGTTCGACGATTGGATTTTCGAAGGGGAAATCGTTCGGTGACCAAAATAAAGTACAAAATTCGATATACAGGATTTTAATTGACTGAACGATGGGTGAAGACTTGCGTTAGTGGAGCCGGATGGGCGTTTAGAGCAACGGAGATGGAGCCATACAGTTGCTTTGACACATTCGACCCACCAAAGCCGCATATTAGTGATAGAATTTAGATTAAGTTTTGGCGAGTATTTTTAAGAAATTCGAACGAATGGAAAATAAATGAATTTATTGAATACAATGATTTTCTCTCTCGTTTTTTCTGGGGAATATCCTTCCTCTACTGAAGACTTCGCTCTTTGCTTTAGAAGGATGAACGGAAGCTCCGAAGAAACATCTTGAGGCCAAAACTCACCAAGTCGTTCAGTACGACCGATTCGGTGGCCAATCCAACACAATCATCCGTCGAACTTCCTCCTAAATCCACTGGAAAAGTCCATCACTTCAAAAGAAAAACCAATCAATTTATAATTTTTCTTAATTTTCTTCTCTCATTTATTTTTCATATTTGAATAAATTTTTCAGTAAATAATTCTTTATGATTAATATTTACACAAAACAAAACAGCAAAGAAATGATGAAAACTAAAAAATTTAAAATTAATACTTAACAACTAAATAAACGAAAGGGGAAAAGAAAAGGAAAGAAAAGTGAGGGAATCTATGAATTACGTGTTAGAATTGAAGCCAGGGAATTCATTGCGAAATGATACGAGCTCGATGTCAACGACGAACCAAAGCTCGTCGCAGCAAACTATCCAAAGGCAAACTGAATTCGTTCAGTTCCCATAAAAATGCTTAAAATTAAAAAAAAAAACCAAAAAGAAAATTGAAGTAAAAGATGCAATGGAAAATTAACGAAAAATAAGATTAGAACGAAAATTAAAGAAGAAAAACATTCAAAATTCTCAAGGAAAAATCTCCGGCGAACGGAGAATTCAACCGCGCGATGAGTTCACAGGGCGAATTGATCGACCCGTGGTCGATCCCCAGAGGGAGTGCCGCCTTGGAATACCTCTCGCGACGAATGTTGAATGCTCAAAGACTGGTTTGCGTTTATCGTGCGTTGGTTTTTAAATACATTTTCCCTAAAACTATGACAACGGTTCTCTCGCTCAACTGCAGTTAGAATTGCATTATCAATTAGCATTACATCTCTTACGAGCTATTAGTTTGTGTTTAATTCTATTTTGCTGTTGGTTTAACGACTCCAAATCCACATTCCGATCCGAATGGCAGCAAGCCCCTTCTCCAATTGGCTGAACGTGCTGGGAACGAACCACGGCCCGGTGCTGTCCGAACGCATCCATTGTGACGAATTCATCGCTGCAGTGCGACACTCTCCCCGTTCGACAGGGCACCGGGCGATAAGCAATCCCTTTCCGGTTCTTTTGATAAATCGATTAAATGTTAGTGATGGGCGTGACTGAGGGTGTTCTTTGTTGATAGAATTGTGTGTGAGTGCGATATTTGCTTTTTGACGATTGCTTTTGAAACCTTTTCGAATAGTTCAAATTTTGTTTGAGAGAGAAATCACTTGAAAGTTCGCTGAGAGATTTTTTGCGGAAAGAATTTCGATTTGGGATTGAGGGTTTTTGGGATAGGCGGTCGATCGGTAAAACGATCGCGCTGTGGATGGGAGATTGAAATTGAAGGTTTCGCGAGAAGAAACGGCTCATCACAACTTTCCTCGCACGACTTTCAACTTCAACCGACGAAAATCGAAATTCTCCCAAAAATCTCCTCCGATTGGCTGCCACACGCTTCGACTAATTTCTAACAAAACCATTCCCCTGGGCAGCGGATTCCATCGAAGCTGTCTTTATGGAATTCTAAATGAAATGCAATCAAATCCATTTTCTTGTGTAAATTACAAAACCATGATTGATTGGATCAGTCAACAATCGATCATCGAATCGAAATCAATTTAAAAATTCATCTTAAATTCTAATAAAACTAATGAGTAATATTTACACAGGATTTTCGATGGATTGCGGTGCCCAGCTGAAGGTTTTAGTCTCTTGGCTTGAATTTAGCCAAAATTCTCTGTGGTAAAATCAACCCGCTCGTCCCGGAGAGATCAATCGGATGTCCAAGCTTTGGATTCCAAGGGTCCGTACTTCGGACGATTCACGGAATTCCGAGTGATCTCTCCAGGTTGAGGAGCCAGGAATTCAAGAGTCTTTGGGAGAGATGCGCTGGCGGTTGTGTCTTGGCAGGCAGCACCCACCGCCATCCCGCAAACAATCCAATCCTCCATTCGCAGCGAGACGATTCCACGCAAAGAACATGGTCGAGGAACAATATCCAAAAAAAGGGAATCAATTAATTAAAAATTATTTAAAAATATATTAAATTATAATAGTTTACATATTTTCACTTAAAAATTGAAATTCGTGTATTTTTCCCTTTTGTTTGATTTTGCTGGCGAGCAAACGAGAAAACGACGTGACATAAAATTCATGACGAGAATCCTCCAATGGTTAATTTATTAAATGCAGAATGTGGAAAAGAAAAGAAAAAGTCCGCAAAGAATTCATTTGAGTGCGGCGGGGGGTTGTTCGATCTCGAACCGAATTTGCATACATTCAACGAAATGTACGAGGGCGATGGCAATGGCGATTATGAAATATTCAATGAATTCGATCGGGATGCGCGCTCGCGATGTGGCATCCGTTATTCATTTCGTTGAAATTTGGATTTTCTTTGGAAAATTCAAAAGGTCAATCAGGGAAAATGCGAATCATTCGAAAATGATGCAGTGATTATCGTTCAATTTGAAAATATGAAATGAAATTAAAAGGAAAAAATAAATGATTAAAATTCGAGGAAAAAGTAAATTATTGAATTTGGAAAATTAACGAATCTGAGGAACATCCGAAATCGATGGTGAATCGATGGAAAGTCTAATTTTATGTGACGTGGTTTAGCTGTCGAATGGGCACCTTTCGCGTGTTTGGCATTTCCGATTCTCGATTTTTTTCATTTTTGCTTCGTTTTTTTCCGAAGCGATCTCTCTTGGCGAATCCTTTGTACATAATTCATGTTCCAGAACAGAAAAAATTAATTTAAATAAATCCGTTTTCACGTTCTTGCTATCCACTCAGCAAATTACAAATTAATTAATCAAATTTTACTGTCAAACGGAAGAAAAAGCAAAAGAAAAAAAACATTGTTTTGCTGCTTTGATTCGGCGTGCGCGCATCAATTTGTTAGTTTTTGTTTTCTCCGTAAATCGTTATCACTAGATTTTCCATTTAATAAAATATTATCATTTAACAGTTTTCTTTGTTGTTGCTTTCT
>JANSTV010125927.1:0-32972 GCA_027564135.1 Lestremia cinerea
TGAGGGCTGGCCTAGCACCTAGTTTTCACGAGCAATTCAATCGAATCGAGTTTGATTAGAAAAACTTGTTTGGTTTTCTCTCTCTCTTTTTCTTTTGTTTTTTTTTTTTTTTTTGATTTTTGATTGTTTGACGATTTTTTTTTGTTTTTATAACTTTTTGCAAGGCAACGAATCAACGAAGCCAACAACAAGCGAAACAAAAATCGAACAAAACAGCAAAATGTTAACACCGCTCGTGGTGATTTCAAGTGCAAGATCGACAACACAGACGACACTCGAAACGGATTTAAAAACAAAATGCCAAAATCGATAGTCGGTTGCGTTTTGGAATGGAGCACACACTCGAAATGCACGTTCAATGCCAAGTGATTTTGCTCAAAATATGCACTAGGTGTCTGTCTCAATATACACTTATTATACACAACAATACTGTTCTGCGGCTGAGTTTAGCGATATTGGTTGATGTGTCCGTCCGGGATGGGTCAGCGCAGCAATGCAACACACTCACACACCAGCAGAATACAGCGTTTGCTTGTTGGTAGTAATCAAGTGTAAGGCCTTAACAAAGAAACCAACTTCAACTGTGGGCTATGCAAAAGCGCAAATACACGCACAGCAGTCGATGAATTCTTGTTAATTCAATCTGTCTCCAATTGGCGAAAACCCTCAAATTAAACGACGATCGACACACAAAACAGTGGTCAATTATTCGTTTTTGAATACGTTTTCGAATCAAATAAAATTATGTCTGTTTTTTTTATGAATTGTGCATACATTGGTTGCCGCCAAACGGGGTAACCTTAATACACTTTTTACGATTTGCAAATGAGCAAAAATAAATTCAAAAAATTTTCTTATTGTATTTTTTCAATACCTTTTCCTATGAAAATAAATAATTATTTATTAAAAATCAATTGATTTGCAGCGATTAAATCACAGGTTCAGCAAAAATCACAGCACAGAAAACGAGTTTTATTCGACAAAAAAAAAACGCAAAAATATCTTCGAAATTTTTGCACAATTATGATGAAATCAATGAAACTAATGACTAACCGACGACAGTCATAAGGTGCATTGCAACATTGTTTGTTGTTGTTTCTCTCTTTCGACGCAGCAACGAAAAAGCGACGTTTCCAAGTGAAAGCAATTTGAATACTGACGACGGCTAGACAAATTAACTCAAGTCTGGATATTGTTTTTTTTTTTCGAGTGACGACGTCCGTGACGAGGGCAATGACGAGGGCCACACTTGATAATTCAATATAGCTTATCGGAATGTACGTTCAATGGATTTCGTTGGTTTTTGTTTTTCTCTCTTTTTTTTCTCTTTGTTTTTCGTTTGTTTTTGTCGCAAAAACATTCAAATGCATACCGCACCGCAATTGGTTTTTTCACCGTAGAAAAAATTTTGGGAAAAATATTGTCGGACTGTCGGTCGGAGCGATAAGCATTCCTCCGGACAAAAACAAATGATGATGCAAAAATGTTACCTAAACCACCAGCAGCCATTTTGGGAAATTCCGTACGCAAATTTCACTTCTGGATGAGATCTTGCGTAAGCCACGAGTCAACCACCCAGAACGATGGGACGCAATTGATGGGACACGTGAATGCGCTGCGCTTGTTGGATGACCAAATCGAGTTGCGCAGTTGTTTTAATCTCGTCAGTGAACTGAATCACTCGGTTCACTCAATCGTTTTGCAGTCGCACTCACAACCGCGCGCACCCCCTGAATACGATGCACGATAAACACGATCCTTTGACCAATTAAAATCCAGTGGATTCTCGATTGACAAGCGATTTGCGTGAATGACAACGGCTGAATAAACAAACGGGCGATGCGAAAACAAAAACATTGTGTGCGGAATTGTCGCAGCAACACCAGAAGCAACCGTAGTTGAAGCAACATCAGAAAAAAAACCTGATTTTAACGACGACAACACGAAAATATAGGCACGCACGACCTGACGAATAGCGTGCGCATCGATGGGTGCTTTGGTCCGCGGGGCCAATTACATCATTGGCTGATTTTGATTTTGACAACGCGCAGCTCGTAACCTTGATGAGGCATTCGCTTGTTTTTCGCGATCGTAGAGTTGCTGTTGTTGTTGTTGGTTTGTTCGGAAAAGTATGCGCTATTTTAGGCGGGCATCCGATGAACGGCACATGAATTTGAGACGGAAAATTGTCGCGTGAAAAACAATCGAACGAAGATTTTCGAGAATTTTCCGTGAGGAATTTTGTTGATGACATTCGATGATGAGGACAACAACGACGATGGGATAATTTTTGGCAGAGACTGCGGTGTTAATGACCAGCAGACGTTGAGGACTTGGAATATTTTTCGCCAATGACCACCTGGACTGTCAGATGGGCTGTGCAGCAGTGTGCATGGCCTCCACGGTGCATTCGCTCCGTATCGAATCACGCATTTGACAAACCGGTTTCCGAAGGTGACTATCGATCGATTTGAGCTGAGCTCAAGTGTGTACCGGATGGATCAACAAACGAAATCGAAATGTGACGGATGGCCAGCTATCACGTGTTGGGCGAATGATCGATTTGGCTCAGCCATTTGAATGAAATTGAAATTGAAATTTGAATTCCGTTTCGACGATGAGGCGAGTTTTTTTTCTATTTTGTTTTTTTTCCGAAAAAAAAAAATAAAGATGTTTTCGATTCAGCGTTGTTTGTTTTTTCTTTCGTCGATGAAAAGACAAACACAAGACCAGTGGTTGGGTTGACGTTGTGAATGAGGCTACGAAAAGTGTTACGAGAGCGATATCGAACGCGTCGATTGCGTTGGCCCACTCGGCGTTATCGAATTAATGAACGAGCCAATTCAAGTTGGGCAAGTATGGTGTCGTTGATGCGGCAGTGACGGCCGATTAATGGAGGGGTCTCATAGACCCCTATGGCGCTATCCGAAAAGGCCCGACACTGGTCGACCAATTGAAATTCCATCGAGAGAACAATGGATTCGATCATCTGCCGTCACAATGAATCCGATCGAATCGCTCACACTCTGGCCGTGTGTCGCGCGTGTGTAAAATACCACAGAATGGCCTTGTGCCGTTGCGGTAATTATTATTCAAACGGTTCGAATATCGAAAGCGGAAATTTCAACGTTGGAAAAAAATAATGTAAATTTCGGTTTCGGCAATGGGTCGATTTGTGGACGGGAACGAAAAATCAAAGGACACCTTTAGCTGTTGATGGCTCAGGACATGATTCATCCGAAGGTCGAAAGTGGACGACGAGACAGTTTTGGGCATGTCTTATCTGATTTTGACGAAATTCTAAATGAATTTTTTGTTTCGAACCAAAGTCCATAGTCGTCGAAACGGAGAAATATCAAAGTTCAAACAGAAATTGTTTGAAATGCGGTGAAAACGTTTGGCCTACAAAGACAACGGAATGGCCAACCAAAAACATGGAATATTCCGCTTGAGCAAAATGGCAAATCGACAAATTGTTGAATCGGATGATGCAATCGTAAAGCAACAGATTTACAACAACAGCACCATCGGTACGCAGAGAGCACAGCAAATACCAGCACCAATGAGACAGGCTCGATCATGTTGTGAGCATGTTTCAATGTTAAACAACTACATTGCTATGAGCGAATAGAGTTGAAGAGGATGACGACGACGACGAGCATTACTAACACAAACATGAACGAGATATTCTTGCCGAAGCCCAACACCACTTTGACCTGCTGATGGGTTCGGCACGACTCGCTTGCTACGTTCGTTTGTCGCTGGCTTGCGGTTGAATTGTGTCGCTGCGTCTATTCATCGCGTATTAACATATTCAATTCCACTACACGCGACACAATGACTGGGTACGCGGATAAATGCGATATATGCGATATGTGCGGCTTGGTTTGGATCGTGCGTTTGTGTGAGTTGAAATTGAAACGAAAAAATTAAAACGAGCGTTTGAGCGACGTACGTCGACGACGACGATATCGATGGCAACGACGACCGAGAAAAGCAAAAAGCGAAAAGAAAAAAATTATTTTGTAAAATGAAACAACTGTTATGTAGCGTTATCTATTCAGCTGCTGCTATGCCGCGGTTCAACTCAATTGAACGCATATGTGAAGATTAAAGTCGGGTTTTTTTTGGCTGGACGTTCGTTTGTGTGCGTTACGATTTGAGTGTTTGCATTTGTGCGATCGCTATTTGATTCGATAGCCGACCGACATGAGCGCATGATTTTCGTTCGTTTCGGAATGAGATTTCGATATTTTACCAGTCACGAATCGCGTCGATTGAATTTTTTTCCCTTCGGTCGACCGATAGACGATTAGGTTTTTCTTGAAAAACAGAATTTCCATCGACGACAAGCAGAGATTGCCTTCGGACAAAGATCAACAATGCGGGGCGATAGCTTATGTAATAAATGGACTTTCGGAGTCGCCTGGATCGGACACAGAGCGAACGACCAAAAATGCACTTGGAAACAAATCGTGATGGTTTCGAATTTGGCTTCGGTTCCTTTGTTACGCACGACTCTGGCATGCAGACGCGAATCATTCTCGAAATTTTCCGTCGATTTTCTCGCATTTTCTCTCGATTGTCTGTGCTTGCGTTCATTTCACCATGATTTTTCCTCGAATTTTCCATTTATCCATTCGAAATTCTCGATAAAAATGAGGAAAAAATTTCACAATTTCACATCGTCAGAGAAAAAACAAAATGGCCGCCGGTTTTGTAGTTTGCGCACAAAGAAGGTGCTTCTTTGGTCAATCAATAAACATTTTTATCATTTTCCGATGGAAATTTTCACGAAAAAATTCCATTTTCCCGATGCGTTTGTTTAGTCGCGATGCAATTTTTAGGAATTTCAAACTTACCCGGATGCTTCTGTTCGAGTGAATTATCTTATAGATCACCCAATTACTTTGACACTGACTCTATTATTTACACTGACGAAAGCAGACTGAAGGGAATTGGTGCTGTTGCTACACCAAATACCGAGCTGGTCGGGTACGCTTTGGGTGTGCGAGAGAGAGAGTATCGGTGATGATTCACGGTGTGCGCAAGCGGACAGAGAGAGAGAGTGAGAGAGTGAATGACAGACTGTCAGTTTTGCGCAAGTTTGCAATATTAGAATGACGAATTTTTCCAATTCGATTTTCGAATTTCGAATTTCGAATTCTCGAGCATGCGAGAATGATCGACAACTGTCACATTCGACTGTTCGAGGTTTGATTTTTTTCCATTCGATTGGACCGACTTGCATTCGAGACCACCCGGTTGAATGTTTATGTCTCGACTTGAATGGGTTTTTGAACTTGCAATGATGATATTGGATTCAATGCCATGACGGATTGTAAACAACTGATTTTGATTGAATATTTTCCCGAACATTTGAGCTCAACGTTCTATTTTTCGCCTCGAAAATAAACACACAGCTTCATTTTCCCAAACAATAATCAGCATTTATTCCGTCCGAAACGTCGCACATCTCATTCCCTGAAGAAAAATATCCAGTCCTTAGGAGCCACGATATGTGGTGTAGCCGAACGGGTTCAACAGTAATGGGATGTGGTAATGCTGATCGGCGGCGAGACAATCGAAAGTTATCTGAAATTGACGGGACGTGAAATCGCCTACAGTCACATTGCCCGAAGGTGAACGAACCTCGATGAACGGGTAAATGGTCGGGGTTCGGGTCGATTGGAAGTATTTTTCGGTGTCGAACCGGAGTTTGTAGCGGCCTGCGCTGAATCCTTCCCGTTGGAGGAGATCACCGCAACGTCCATCTGTGTTTGTCATCGATTCACTGATTAGGGCCCATTCGCCGCTTGCCAATTTTGACAGCGAAACCTATTGGATTCTCGACGATCATTCCCACTGCGATCTTTTCGATTGGGTAGATCACTCACCTCAACGCCCGCAGCCGGTACCCCCTTCGATGTATCCAAAACGTGAGTGGATATTGGTTTGCGATCACCCATTTTTACGCAAAGTTTCCAACGTTTTGTGTCCGAGACGTGATTCGCTTGTGAGTCGAATCAAAGCAATGATGGTCAATACGCTTGTTTGTTGTTCGGACGCACTTCATTCCATGCAAACAATGACACATTGTTGTGGTCGAGACAAGGAGATAAGAATTATCAAAACAAGTAGGGGATTTTGGAGTAAAATGGCTCATATTTTTATTCAAAAAATTTTGACGAGCATTTTTAAATGAAACATCTTAAGAGAAATGCTCTGGAGATCAGAAGACTGAACGGATTCTGGATTTGGGCTTAGCGATTCGAGCTCTCAACTTCTCAATTTTCGGCAACATCGAAGAGCGTGTTTTCTGCCGATCTTGTAACATGGTCGAGTGATGTCGAATGTAACGCTTATTCATGGAACCAAGTTGAAACAAGAAACAATATTTGAGTTATCAATTTCAAGGAAGAAATATCATGCAGCAAACGGAAGACTGTTATTGATTCGTTTGGATTTAGCGCTGTTCCCGGAATCAAGTTAACAAGATAACCAATATTTGAATAATAAAATTTGCAAAGTCATACAGCGCGAATACATAACGGTTTCTAGGAGCTTAATGACGTCAATTGAAAAAACATATTTGACTTGGAAACACTTGTGTTTGCCAATGTTGAATCCGGTTTTAGTTGTGCGATTCCTTGAATTTCATTCCGAAAACACAGCGGAAAAGTCTTGAGTCATTCAATCCAGCTTCTACCGCTGTATTTGACTATAAAGAGGGTCACATTTTCAATCACTGGATCTGTCTTTGGAAGTTAAGTAACCCGATCAGTATTGCTTGAGTCGAAACAAAATGAAGATAGTTTATTGCTTGTTTCTCGTGACGATAATGGCATGGTCTGTCATGACCATGGAACGAACGTCATCATCAAGTTCATCGGGATCGGTAAGTGAAACACTGGCTGGTTGTCGCTTGAAAACTTTTGTTTGGTATTGCTTGAAGACGCCTTTGTTCCTCCATTTCGTACGTTATGTACAGCTTCGAGTGCGTCCTTTCCGGTTTATATTTGGGAGCAGCAACGCTCTTCATTGGCGTTGAGAATCGAATTCGTTCCAGCCATCCATCCATTCACAACTAAACTGATCGTGACAGAGATGCGAACAGGATTCCAAACAATCATTTTCTTTTAAGCATAGAAAACGGGTCTCTTCAAGGTCCTTCTAAAACCATATTTGAGTACTACTTGGTGCATCGCACAGTGTTTGATATGTTCTTCATGTTGTTCATGTTGCGTTTTCCCCGTGACCCGTTCAAAATCACAAGCAATTAATGTTTATCGATTTCTTGACACTTTTGGCTTGAATGTCACGTCGCTTTCGACTCCATTTCGGACCCTTCTATATGCGCTTTCATTTCACTCGATGACAGAAGGAAAAATGTTATCAGACTCTTTGGTGGCATGTTCTATTTCATTTAAAAAAAAAGAAGAATTCGGTTGAAATCGATACTTTTGCTTGATTTCTCATTTGGACAAAATTCGGTTGACTGAATCGCGATGGAAACGAATCATTTCTTCTGAATATTCTTGAATGAGATTTTCAGCGATAATTTTTGCGAACTAATATTAAAATCTCTCAATTTAACCGATTTTGTTAGAGTTCCGAAGAAACTGACAGAGAGGCGGAACTTGCAGCACGAAAGATCGAAGAGGAAAGAATTTTGGCAAAGGAAAAGTGAGATTCCTTCCTTCAGATTTGCCGACCCCGTATTAATCATCACCTCGTCGGAGTTTCAGCTCGGAGGCACTCGGATTTTATGCGCAAGAGTATAGACGTCTTAAAAGGCACTGCAAAAATAATAATGCTGAAGTTTGTCAACAAAAAACGATTGAATTTTTTAAATCACTGAGCAGACAAAATACACACATGCGATACTATTCTTCACTCTATGAGTATGTCGCGCGGCGCGGCTTTGAGTAGAATCCATTACAGCAGCTTCGTTTTTCAGTAAATTCTCCGAAGTCCTTGATGTTACTCACCCGAACGATGAGACACTGAAACCGGATGTGGCGGAAGTTTTTTTGCAGTTTATGCGGGATCTGTAAGTGTAGGCTTCACGGAATGGATTCGAATCGTTGTCTGATCTTTGTAATTCAGATTTTACGAGAGACTCGAAATGCATTTAAAAGAAGCAAACTATGACGCGAAAGAATACCTGAAACAAGTTCGGGCCACTCTGAAGCATAATATGAGCGTTGAAGATATGAGAAAGATCTTGTCCGACGATACGTACGTGTGTTAAGAACACCCACAGCTCAGCGTGAAATTAAATCCAAATATTCATTTTCGTCTGTTAAGATTTAAGGATCCAGAAGCGTTTTGGGATAAATTCGTCAAAATTTTGTGAGTCAAGGACAAGCGCGGACCTCTGGAGTGTATCCAATTCATTGCGATTGTCTCGATTTCAGTTTCCCGAAAGCGGTTGTCCCCGTGGCAAAGCGAATGTGAGTAAGTGGGTTGAATTGAAGTTCATTTGACTGACATTCTTCCAATCTTCGCAGGAGAGAATTCGAGAACAAGGGCTCCATAGTCGATTCCTTGGAGTTGATGCAGTTTCCAGCACGGAGGGAAATTTGTCTGAAGTTTATGTCGTGAGATTCCCTCTCATAGTACAAGCCTGTCATCATTCACTCAATTCAATTCGTTTTCAGCTTCGGTCGGCAGCCAGTCCGTTTTTCCTACAAAACCTTTGTAGTTGCGAAATGGTAAGTTGAGCTGAGAATTTGATGTTCGAAAGACGCTCTAGAGTTGATTTCCTGCAGGTACGACTCCATGGTGGAAATCGAGTCACCACATAGCCTGGATCCGGACAATTTGTATGACTTATTCAAGAGGATCCGTGCTGCTGAGTACATCCTACGACTTTTCGCGAAGCAACAAGAGTTCGTTTCTCATATTTTCGATTTAGCCGAAGTTTTCAAGTCTTTAATCTCGATTCCCATCTTCGTAAAGCGACTTCACTGGCTCACAACACCCCATTCATGACATTTTGGTGAAAGAAAAAGAGCTCTGTCTACAATTGTGAGTGATTCGATTCTTCATTCGCCTCGATCGGAACATTTGCTCATCAGAAATGATCTACTTCAGATACACGATGGTGGTCACCGAAATGCAACTTGGGTAAGAATATCATGCTCTTCGACGACATCAAATTCTAATATGCTTTCTATCAGATATTTGGATGATGTAAAAGAATCTCCGGTTCTGGCTCTCTTCGACGATCAATTGCGAGAGGAGGCCAAGTATCAAATTGTCTACCTTTGGATGTCGAAAAGGTAACACAACTGAAGGGACCACTTCATCGGAAGTGAAATTTGATTTGGCTTTTTCCAGACCGGGTGGATTGACTGAAAACTACGCTCAGATGATCTCAGGAGGGGACACTCCGATGAAAGAAGCCAGCAGCGACTTGATCATTTTGCATCAGAGCAAGTATGTATTCGCTTAATGCAGGTCGGATTTAATACCCAACGCATTTCAAACGCTTCGATTAATTTCAGAAAACGTAAAATTAATGATCCTGCTACTGAGGTTGCTCCTGTGCCAGATCTAGAAAAATTGATGGCTGAAAAAGGTGTTTTGAAACAGGGCGAGTATGCAAATGCAATGATTGAATTGGCCAGAGATTTGTGAGTTGATCTTCAATTCATCGAAATTTGAAAATGCATCGATATCCGTTCACAGTTTGAAGATTGCTATAGCCGAACAGCGGCTGTAAGTACCTCCGAAGAGAAGATTCCAGCTAAGGAAACTCATAATCCATTTCCTGCAGGTTGGCATTGAGTGCAACGTCGATGGCATCCCAAATTCCAGAAAATAAAGTGTAAGCATCGCAGCTCGTCTGAAGAGAAGCACCAATACCTCCTTCGTTTCTTCAATTAGTCGAGCATTCTACCACATTGCTGACATTCTTCGAGCTGATATGAAAGATCCAATGGCCAAATCCATTTTCAACCTGGCCGTTTTGGTTACAAGAGGAGTCCTTTCCGAGTGAGTCCTCGTCAACCTGGAATATTCCCTAATTCATTCTATTCTCGCCTCAGCTCATTCGCAACCTTTTTGCCCACGATATTGCGCGCGATGTAAGTGTGAATTTTCACGATGGCCCATGAGATCCTCTCTTGATCATTACTTTCCTCTTGCAGCCTCAAAGAAATGTGAGTTTCGATTCAAACTATTGCCTTCCAGCCACAATGTTGGACATCGATTTTTTCCTCATCCGATTTCAGCTACCGGGCTCATAGTTCCTGGAATGTCAATGAATTGCCATTAGAGTTCGTCGTGGATGAAGTCGTTGAATTCCAAAGGTTTGATTCGAAATAGATCTCAGAAGAAAAGAGGCGTTTATGAAAGGCTCTTTTTCACTCACAGCACGGGGGTACGCAAGACGATGGAGGACTTATTGGAAAGTAAAAAAGCATCTCTTAAGCTCTACAACCCGTAAGACAATAAAATAATCCTTCAGCTGATGATCAGGATTCGGAATTCCCTTTCATTCGCTCGCAGTTATAGTGATGCCCAGTCCAGGGAGAGAACGCAGCTAGCCTTCGAAGCGAACATGTAAGCGAGCATCACTAGGGGATGCAAAATGATATTCCCCGCACAGGACAATGCTAAAATGCTAAAATTTCCAGGACTGAAAAAGGATTCGAGAAGAGACCAAGAGCGAATATGGCATTCGCTTTCGAGATTTTGCCACACGAGATCACGGAAAAACTCGCCAACTCCAGGAGCATTGTGGAAATAACGAAGATATTGTGAGTTGAATGATCTCGGTCGAAGTCGTTTAGCGTTGAGTAAGCACGGAAATCATTTCTCCAGGATCAAGGGGATTCAGGCGACGTTGATAGACTGGTGAGTTTCAAACAGTTCGTCCGGGGTATACTAACTGATCGCTTGCATCCATCTCCAGGAGTCACAGTGATGTTTTAGAGCTCATCGACTCATCGCTAGATGTGGATGATGAAAATATGTTCGCTCATCAATTGGCTGTGTTCCTGTTCCCGCACATCGATTACGACAAGTGAGTGCTTCAAGGTTGTTATGAAACAGCATTTACAATGCGAAATCCGTTCTGCAGCAAGGAGTTCAGACTGATTGACGAGGAGGAGGACGAAAGGGAGAGAAAGAAGAAATCACGTGACCAGCTGGCCGAGACATTTCAGGGGTAGGAATGACCGACTGAGCACGAATGAGGGTCAACAAACTGATTGCCTTTCCTTTGAACAGAGAGCTTGCGGGGGGATATTCTGTGACGATTCCAGGTGAAGGTGACTTGACCTCTCCAATTGGAATACAGAAGTGAGTTCCCACTTGACTTTCGTCGCTCTTTTGTCGAAGCATTTCTGCAATTTCCGGTATTTCGCAGGGCCATCAGCGCGGCAAAGAGCCTTCTGAAGGGCATAAGTGTAGCGGTGGAAAAGATTTTGGTGGCGTAAGCATTGCGCTGACTCGTCCTACGTGGTAACCGACTCGATAGCCTAACAATTGTTTGATCTTTGCAGGGGCGGCTACACGAGGGACTCCGAAGATACTCTGGGCTATGACAATTGTTTGATCGTTTTCGAGTACTTGAAAAAGATCGCACCAAAGGACCAAGAGTGAGTCAAGACTTTTGGTTTCAGAATTTTGATTTAAACATCGGCGTCTATGTTTGCTCCAGCTCACCACTCACCATCGATCCGGTATTGGCTGGAGAAGTTCTATCGGAGATGCAAAAGAAGACGTAAATATTTGCTGGCTTTTGGCTCCAAAGTGGGTTATCAAAATTGCTTCTGACTTTAATTTCAGAGATATCCATGTCGAAAAAGTTGAAGTTGCAGCTGCAGTTCATCCCCGAAAGAGACGTCTCGAAAGAAATGTTGCGTTCGCTGGAGTGGAAAGTTCATGAGTTGATCGGTTTTGAGAGCAATAATCTTGTATTTTCAAGAATTTTATCTTTCTTCCAAAATAAATATTCAAAGCAAATTTAAAACAGCCGTCATTTTTTGATCTTCAAACTGATTTTATTATCAAAAGCAGCAGTGGAATAAGTGCAATCAGTTCAGTTGTTGAATATCTTCTCTCATAGATTGACATTGAGAAATGCGAAATAAAACAATTAATGAAAAGAACGTAAGCAAAAACTCGATTTTGACCGGCGCTGTGTAGGCGCCGCAGCTCATAAACGTGATTTGGCACAAGTTGCCCCGAATCGCCTTCGATGGAGTGCGATGAATGCCCGAATGGCCAATGTTTCGCCCCGAAGACAGTTTGAAGAATGCGCCTCTTATCGGTTCATCGCCAACATCATTGCCGGTGGCCAACGCAGGGCTGGAATTCAGTCGTGTCAGGCGTCTTAAAGAAGAGAATTGGGAATGAATGGAATTGGGCGGACTGGACGCGGATTTAGGTAGCACTTCAAAACTACAACGTCATGACGCTCAGAATCTATGCAGGAGAATATATGCGCCTTGAAAAGCATTGTAAAGATACAATGGTTGAAGCTTTTGATCCGAAAACGATGAAATCTCTGAAATCATTGGCGAAACAACCAAGATACACCCAATACCTCTCTATTCATTTGAAGTATGTTGGGCGGCTCTCCATCGAGTAGAAATCAGTACAGCTCCGTCGTTTACAGGCAATTCCAGGATCGCCTTAAACTTACTAATCCGAGCGATACGACGATGCAACCGGATGTGGTGCAAGTTTTCACGCGGTTTCTGTGGGATATGTAAGTGTGTGCCTCAGGCAATGGTTTCGAATCACTGTCCAATTCCTCTATTTCAGCTTTTTCCAAAAACTTCACGCGCGATTGAAAGAAGATCACCCTCAATTGTTCGAAGCGGAAAACTACCTGAAAAATGCGCGGTTCGCTGTGAGGCATAATACGAGCATTGAAGATATGACAGATGTCTTGGACGACGAAACGTATGTTTATTTGGAAAGCCAACTATTCAGAGTAAAAATGAACCCATTCAATTTCGTCTCGATTTCAGTTTCCCGAAAGCGGCCGAAGCTGAAGGAATATTTGGTTTTTGTAGGGCTGGCTACATGCGAGACTCAGAGGAAAATACGGGCTATGACGATTGTTTGATCATCTTTGAGTACTTGGGAAAAATCTCGCCTGAGAATCAAGGGTGAGTCAAGCCTTTTGTTTTCAGAATTTTGATTTAAACATCGGCATCTACATTTCCTCCAGCTCACCACTCACCATCGATCCGGTATTGGCTGGAGAAGTTCTATCGGAGATGCAAAAGAAGACGTAAATATTTGCTGGCTTTTGGCTCCAAAGTGGGTTATCAAAATTGCTTCTGACTTTAATTTCAGAGATATCCATGTCGAAAAAGTTGATGCTGCAGCTGCAGTTAAATCCCGAAAAAGGCATATAAAAAAAAATGTTGCGTTTGACATAGAAGCAAGCCCATGAGATGAATTGTTGTTGGACCTGTATTTCCCAGGCTTGTCTTCCTTCCAAAATAAATGTATATAGTGCAGATTTAAATCGGCCGGCTTTGTTTAATCTTCGAACAGCGTTTTGTTATTAAAAGCGAAAATAGAAGGAGGGCTCAATGCCATCGTTCAGCGCTTCGGGAAGAAGATGCCTGACAACTACGTTTTCATCAGAAGTGAATTCAAAATTCAAAAGGTGAATATTCGACTTTAATTTGTTTCAAATCTCCGAGACTGACTTTGACAAATACGAAATAAAAATAATAATGAAAGAACGTGAAACTTAAAAATAAAAATTCAATGTTGATCGGCGCTGTGTTGGGCGTAGGCGACGCAGCTCATAAAAGTGATTTGGCACAAGTTGCACCGAATCGCCTTCGATGGAGTGCGATGAATGCCCGAATGGCCAATGTTTCGCCCCGAAGACAGTTTGAAGAATGCGCCTCTTATCGATTCATCGCCAACATCATCGCCGGTTGCCAACGCAGGGCTGGAATTCAGTCGTGTCAGGCGTCTTAAAGAAGAGAATTGCGAATGAATGGAATTGGACAGACTGGAAGCGGATTTGATCAGTTTGTTGTTACCAGCAACATTTGATTTCGATTTCGTTGTCTTTCCATCGGCCGCAGCGGCTGGATTGCCAAAGAGGCGCTTCCATTCATTCGGTGAGATTCGATCGCATTTTTCCCGGATGTGATTGTCCAAGGCAAATCGAATGGCGAATGTCTTCGCGCAGAATTTACATTGCAGATTAGCTGCACCGGAGCTCAAGCTCCCATTCGCGTTGGCTTTTTTCGTTTGTCCACCGATATTGTGGAAATTGCTCATGTGAACTTTGAGGGCAAACTCAGTTGAGAACGATCTCGGACAAGTCGAGCATTTGTTTGTCTCAGCAAGCTTCTGAAGAGGTTTTTCGGCAGCTGGAACATTGTTGGCGACCTTTGACGGTCCCGTCGCCTTTGGAATATTCGTCAGCTTCGGTTTTGTTGGGACAATCGGAGGCCTCTTAGCCACTTGCGCTTCTTTCTTGGGCACTTGGGCACCACTTGTTACAACTTGAGCCGAAGTAGTGGCTGTATTTGCTATTCCTACCGGCGCTTTTGCAATTGCACCATTCCCGCTTGGAGGCGCTGGAGCAAACGTTTGACGCTTCTTTACTGGATCGAGCGGTTGAATGAAGTTCGTTTGACGGCGTTGATTCCGAACCGATGTCGATGCTACTGTTGAAAACCTTATCGATTGAACTGGCTTGGGCTGATGAACGTAGCTGAAACGCGTGGAGGCCATCGATGGCAGCAAGAGACCTGTAGGCTGTGATTTTGCTGTATTTGAAGCCGTAGCCGCGGCTCCTGTTGAAATTTCAGCTGCAATTGTTGCTCCAGTCGACGTCTCATTCTGAGTTATTGATGCGTCCCCAGTTCCTTCTGTGAAAAAAGAATTAAACCGTCAAACAATAACTAAAAAAAAGGAAACCTTTTCAAAGAACCTCACCTTGTTTTGCTTTGCTGATTATTTGCTTTGTAACTTGCATCGTACTGCGAACGTTGAAGACGCTCTTCCGATGGAATGTCGAACGGCGAACGTAAGCCGCCATGCGGCTCTGTTTCGATTCGTTCTGCGATGGCCTCGTACCAAGCAAGCGAGCCTTCTTCACCGTTATTTTGGTGTCGATTTTGAATTCCACGTTGTTCGCGACTGGAATTTCCAAAGGCTGCTCTGTCACCTCCGGTGAAGCAATTTCTTCCGCAGCGGCTTCATTAACAACCTCCAGAGCATCTTGAATCTCTTCAACCACCTCCAATACTTCCGCCGCTTCTTCAATTGGCTCCGATTCGACAACCTCCGGCAAACTCGGCACCGTCAATTCCCCCAAAACCGGCCCCCGTCCACCCGATGGCGATGAAATGGACATTTGCATGAACTGCTGGGTCACCGTTGGCGTTACGATGAAATTTGTCGATCTTCGTTTGTTGTTTTCGTTGCGCGGCGTTCCCACCACAGCCGAATTCACTTGATTCACGCTTAATTGCTTGTAGAATTCTTTTCGCAATGTTTTCTTTGTTAGCGACGCTGACTTATCGCCGGGCAATCGGCTTGGTGTCTTGCGGAGCGGTGGCTGTTGATTTTCGTCGTTTTCATTGACTATTGTTTGATTGCCGTCCATGCTGTCATCACTGTCGACCGCCGAGAAATAAATCGACGAATCGTTACCGGCGCAAGATTGATAAGTGTGGCTGTTGTACATCGAATCATCGTGCGATGCAATTGGACTGAATGGAATGCCGTTACTCGCCATTTCCATCGATGCTCTTGAGCGGCAGAATTCACCAAATTTTTTATTTGTTTCCCGACGATTTTTTCGGTCGATTTGGAAATATTTCCTTGCGAAGACAACACTTTGGGACTTTAATTAAATTTTCAAAAATTAAAAATATTAAAAAAACAAACAAACAATTGGAATTTCTTGAGCGATTCCAAAAAAACGAAGTGAACTCTGACAATCACAATACGAGAATAATTTTGAATTTGATTTTCGGTTAGCAAACAACAACTTATTCGAATGAGGGATATGTGTGCGTGCGTTTGTGTGTGTGTGATGCTGTCACTTTGTCAATTGGGGTATGTTCAGGTAGTGCCGCTGACCGAAAAATGTTTCGAAGCAGATTGCCGGAATGAATGCGGGAGTTCTAGTCGATTCTTGAAACCGAGAGAGATTATTTGAGAAATTCACGGTTCCATAAAATCCTTTAATTATCGTGCAATGGAAACTGGTTGACTCGAATTCAGCAATGTCTTGACCCCAACATCAATCGATGACACTCGAAGACGGGCCGCGCGATAAGAACAGCCTCTTGACATTTCGCTGGAAATAGTGATATTCTTATTTGTCGTATTGCGAGTCAAGCAAATTATTTCTGAGAAAAATTTCACAATTCGATAAACAACGGCAAAACGAATTGTTTTCCAGAATTGCTGGACGATAAAGCGGCACATTGTCGCGGGAATATGTATCGATTGTGACATCACGCGAGTGAAAGCCTTAACAAAAGCAATTTTCCTTCTCTTTTTTTTCTTTGTTGAACGTTTTTGTGTCGAATCATTTTTAAGCCATATTCGGGAGCAATGGATACGAATCGAAATGAAGATGATCTCATTCGTAATTTCGAATTACTGAAAACGTATCTGACTCAAGATGAAGGCAAACCGACTGCCACATCCGAAGAACAGGTTGGTGGTGAAACCACTCATTGCAAACGGTATCTTTCAATGACTTATTTTCTCGACTAGATTCACTCGGAGGGACGTGTGATGCGGTTCTTCAATCGTTACGAGCAGATGCGTTACCTGGAAGGCCATCAATTGCCGCGTTTCCAACGTACGCTGCACATCCGTTATTTGGAGAATTCGCTGCGAAAATTGTCGAAAACTTACGAATGTCTGGATTGTAGTCGACCGTGGATGGTCTATTGGATTCTAAACTCAGCAACGTTGTTGAATTACCGTTTTTCGGATGACTTGATGGATCGCGTCGTCAGTTTTCTGGGAAAGTGCCGAAGTACGACTGGCGGTTTTGGTGGTGGCCCCGGACAAATGGCCCACCTTGCGCCCACCTATGCTGCTGTGAATGCACTCGTTATTATCGGAACGGAACGTGCCTTCGAGACAATCGACAAAAAATCGCTGGTCCAGTTTTTGTGGTCGGTGCGTCAGGATGCAACCGGAGCGTTTAGTATGCATGTTGATGGAGAGTTGGATGTCCGAGGTGCCTATTGTGCGGTGGCTGTAGCGAAACTTTGTGACGTTTCGATGGCAGACGAGAAGCGATTGTTTGATCGAACCGTCAATTGGATTTGCGAATGTCAGACTTATGAGGGTGGCATTGGTGGCGTGCCAGACTTGGAAGCCCATGGTGGGTACAGCTTTTGCGCTATTGCGGCGCTTGCTTTGCTTGGCTCGATTGGGTCTTTTGACCTGCACGGTTTGCTGGTGAGACAACCCCGAAGACAGTCTTGGAGACACAATGCTGACCAAAGTTCTCTTTCAGCGATGGGCAACGCAAAAACAAATGCGCTACGAAGGTGGGTTTTCGGGCCGAACCAACAAGCTAGTCGATGGATGTTACTCCTTCTGGGTTGGCGGAACTGTGGTAGTGGCTCAGGCCCTCATCAGTAAAAAAGGTTTGTGCTGAAGAGATTCTCAATGTCTCACTGAACGATTGCTAAAGGTCTCTTTTCTCATTCCAGAGCCTCTGATGAAAAACGTGCTGAAGCGGCCGGTGTTCGATCGATCGGCATTACAGGAATACATCCTGTTCGCCTGTCAATACGATAAGGGAGGTCTACTGGATAAACCGGACAAGTAAGCCATGCCCTCCTTCAAACCAACCAATTCTTTCACGGAGCTCTTTTCCAGACCCCCAGATCTTTATCATACCTGTTACGCCTTGAGCGGAGTATCGCTCGCCCAACATTCGGAAATTGATGGCAAACCGCTTGTCATCGGCAATCCGAATGACAACGAATTAGTGCCGACCCATCCGTTGCAAAATGTGCCTCCGAGAGCCGCATGGAAAGCATACGTTTACTTTCACAACCGTCCCGATAATGCTCACGATAACAACCACAATAACTACGACCATGGAGATGTCGTCGATGAAGTTGACGATAACGATGAGGATGACGACGAGGACATGGGCCACGAAAATGGCTTTGCAGCTCAAGTACAATGCACCAAAAATGGCGGGACCAGAGAAACAAGTGCCGAAAGCGACGAATGATTGCTTGCTAGTTGACCCTTCTGTTATTTTGTTGCTTAGGAATTTTACGCGGAGTCACCAATGTGGCTTCAGTGATGGGCTTTTCTCAATTGTTCTACCAAATTGAATTTTTATCAATAAATAAATTGCGAATTAGATGAAGTGTTGCAGATAAAAATGACGAGCCTTTCATTTATTTCATCGAAATATTTTCAGTTAGTGACTCCCCGTCGCCGAAAACCATCGAAAAAAAACCGAAAATTCACGCCTGCAAGTTGGCAGTGCCGTGACTCGCCATTTGTTGTTGACATTTCTCACTCCGAGTGCGTGACTTCTGTCAACGTGTGCTCATGTCAAATTAACAGAATCGGCCATACGTGGTGCAGCTTGGCGGACCGAAAATTAATTTATTTTCATCGCAATCGAATGCGAAAAATCTCAATGAAAATGTTTTTGAAAACGTTTCATCAGTTTCGCGGGGTGTTGGCGATATGTTTAGCACTATTAAGTTGGACAGCAAACGTTGACGGCTTGTACGAGGATCAAATTGGAAAATTCGATTGGTAAGTGGCAATGACTGAGCAAACATTGATTGAAAGCAATCTAATTCGGACGATGATCATTTAGGACACAACGCTACGTCGGACCAGTGCTGAGCGGCCATTTCGATGAGAAATCAAATCAAATTGTCGTCGCAACGGAGGAAAATGTTCTGGCGGCTTTGAGTCCCGAAACGGGTAACATCATTTGGCGGAAGGTGCTCGAGCAGGGTGACCGTGGATCCATAAAACTTTTGCACCAAATCGAAACAGAGGGTAGTGGATCGACCAGCGTACGGGCCGGAAGTAATCGCGGTGACGACAGCGGCTTCATCACGGTCAGTGGAACAGGCTTTGTCCTCGTCCGTGGATGGAACACAAAGACTGGCCACTTGACCTGGGAATGGGCATTGAGCAACCAAAAGGAAACCACCGCAACACATTGGTTCGCTGATCAGACGAATCTGTACCAATCAACACCAACCTGGGGCTCCCATGTCGATATCGTGACATTCAACGCCAAAACCGGGCAACAGCTCGACAGCGGACGAGTATCGATTAGTTCCGGTCGAAGCGAGAATTGCGCTTTTGTAAAGTCGTTTTTGGCTTGTGGAACATCCGCTGGTTTGGTTTCTGTTGATTTGAAGACGAAACGCAGTCACACCATTGCCGGTGCAGCCAGCGAGCAACGACCACAAGTTGTGGGGGGCATCGAACCATTGGTCGCCATCGCAGGCAAAATCTTCAATTTGAACGGAAACGCTGATGTGTCGGCCGATGGTGGTGTTGCTTTCTTGACGAAACACAAAAACGAAAATGTTCTTCTGCGAGCAACAGTTCATCAAGCAAATATCAAAGTGGAAGCCACGGCAACCGATTCGAAACAATGGCTAGCGTCATTTGAGGGCCCCTGGGCACAGCATTTGGCACAGCCACGTTTTGTGGACGCCAATTGCCGGACAAATCGCAAGAATGAAATGGTTTGCCGTGCTTTGTTAACCACTGAGAATGCCGCTCTGGTGCTCCTTCAAGGCGGTAAGCATGACTCAGAAGTTCTAATTTCGCGGAAATTTCAATCGATTTCGACACACAGGAAACGTCAAATGGGCGAGGGAGGAGTCTTTGACTCAAATTGCAGCCATTGAAATGGTCGATCTGCCGCTGCAAGACACCGAAGGAGCCATCGAGAACCAACTGAAGAATGAAAATGGTGAGTTTTTCGTTCCTCGCGGAGGGGCCACGTGTGGTTGTGGAATATTTCCGCACGATTGGCCCCTTCTAAATATCTCTGTCAAATCACAACATTGTAAAAATTCCAAAAACCGAACGATTTGTTCATGTCAAAATTGTCACTAACTTGCGTCTCAATCACCTTTCATTTTGTGTTTCGTTTCGGCAGAGGATGATCAAATTGAATGTAAGTCACCGTCGTGTTGTAGCCCCCTCCTTTTCCCTCAGCTCGTTTTACCGAGCACCCATTCGTAATGTATTTGTGTGTTGTGTTTTGAAGCCATTCGTTTTGATTGTTTGAGTTTGGTGATTTTCCGACACCGGTCATTTTTTGCATGGTTTTTCGGGAAAAGAAAATTTATTGTGAATTTTTGCATGCCAAAACCAATTTGAAAATGTGAAAATTAATGAAACTTTTGATTGCCATTCGCAGGGGACATTTTCAGCAGTTTCTTGCAACGCGTTGGCAGCCAGTTGTTGCAATTCAAGCATTTGTTGCGTTTGGTGTTTGACGTCGTCGGAACAGTGAGCGCCCCAGAAACTGAAGAATTGACTCGTGATGCCTTTGGCTTGCATACGATTATAGTTGTGATGACCAGCACGGGAAAGGTGAGTTACCCCTCCCATTTGGTTGGAGCGCTTCTAACCAAAATTCTCTTTGAAGGTATTTGGCATCGACAACATCTCAGGCGAGCATCGCTACGTGACTTATCTGCCGAACTTCACCGGTTTCAACAATGGCCAAAAAATCAAATTGTTGATCCAACGGACGTCCAAGCATTTCCCGCACCAAGCCCAATGCACCATTCTGGGACGTCACCGACACACCGGCAACGCTGTTTTGTATCAATTCAATCCAATCACCGGTAAGACTGTGGCGGGTGGACTTTTGGAGTTGAACTACGCCATCCGTCAAGCGACTCTGCTGCAGCCCCGTGAAGATTTCTTGAAGCCACTTTTGATCTTCGACAAATTTAATCGAATTCACGTGTTCCCCGAGCAATCGACCCGATTGGCTCACGGCACCTACATCTACGCTGCCGATAAAGAGACGGGAGTTGTGACCGGGTACTTCGTCGAGGCGAACAATGAGGTAGGCTACTTCAACAGCTTGTTGAGGGAGATTGAACTAACACGTTTGTCGCTTACAGAAATTGTCAGCCGTCGAGACGTGGCGCATCAACCTCAGTGGAATCGACAACTCGCAAAAGATCATTGAGATTGCCTCGAAGAATCCAATCGAGCATGTTCACTCGCAGGGCCGTGTTCTGAACGACCGGTCGGTGCTGTACAAATACATCAATCCGAATCTTGTGGCGATCGTTACACAAGGCGTGGACAGCATCTACAAGTATGTGCTAAATGTGCATTTGGTGGATGCCGTGTCTGGTGGGATCGTGCAGACAATTACCCATAGACGTGTCCGGGGTCCCATCAACATCGTTCATTCGGAAAATTGGCTTGTGTACACCTACTACAACGACAAGGTCCGCCGAACGGAGCTGAGTAAGTCAAAAAGTCGACTTGTTTCGAAGTCGAATCTAACCTCAATCTCTTCGATCACTTCAGCTACCGTCGAACTCTACGAAGGCAACACTCAGACCAACAGCACGGTTTGGAGCTCGTTGGATGCTCCGCCATTGCCAGTTGTTGAACAACAGTCGTACATCATTCCAGCTACCGTGCAAGCCTTGCGCGAAACCATCACCGAGAAAGGCATCACCAACAAGCACATGTTGAGTAAGTTCTCTCGAGAGGCCCTCGTTAGCGAGCAGACACTAAACGGTCTTTCCTTTCAGTTGCCTTATCTTCGGGCGCAGTGGTAGAAATGCCATGGCATTTACTCGATCCTCGACGTCCCGTCCTGGCAACCGGTCAACCACGCGAGGAAGGAACCATTCCTTACATTCCAGAATTGCCATTGTCCAGCGAGAGTGTCCTCAATTACAATCAAACAATCAGTCGTGTGCAGGGCATCTACACGGCACCCAGTGGCTTAGAAAGCACTTGTTTAGTGGTCGCCTATGGTCTTGGTGAGTTCGGCATTTCCATCACGTTTGTCACCTCGGGCTGACTTTGATTCTCTTGCAGACTTTTTCGTGACCCGTGTCGCTCCTTCAAAGACCTACGATCTGCTGAAGGAGGACTTTGACTACTTCCTGATCACCAGTGTACTGTTAGGTCTCATCACCGCATCGTTTGTCGTGAAGCACATGTCAGCGAAGAAGGCGTTGAAGCAAGCTTGGAAATAAGCTGGAGATTTAGAATAATTTCAACTTTAATTGTGTAATTTGTGAAACCAAAACTTAAATTAATTTGCCGAACGAACCGAGTATTTTGAGTCATGTAAACATTCACCAATAAATGTCATTGAGCAATGCGAGGAAGAATGGAGCGGTTTTCATTCAAAAAAAATTCCACTCACCAACCGTCTCCACTTGCCCATCGGCGACAGTTCAATCCGCAAACATTCACTCAATCGCCGACTCAACGGTCACGACTCACGATCGCATTACATTGAAGCCGCCCAGAAAGCCATTCGGGGTGTTTGATTTATCGACGACGGTCCAAAGCATGGGAAAACCTATCCCCGAACCGAATATGATTTATACTTCGCTGCAGTCGCGCCACATAGCAAGGCAAACATGAGATTTATTGCAGGTGCACAAAATAAAGGAAAATCTTCTTGGAAAACATTCAACCGAATGACATCGTAAATCGCCATCATCTCTCGTGTTGCGACTTAGTCTCTGCAAGTGATTTTAATGGCAATTTCCGTTGCATTGCAAACGATGTATCCCGCTGACCATCAAAGCAGCACACCAAATACGTTTTCCATGCGACAAGCGTCACGACGACATGCGACGCAATACAATAGTGAATCTTTCAAATGGAACTTTCCGCCTTCAGCTCGATTCTTAGAAGGCACGACCAAACCCACCTATACTCCAGAGGTAAACCAAATGGGAAATTTTCCACTGTCATCGTCGTCCGTCAGACTCAGACATTTTCGCATGTTTTGTTGAATAATTAACCGATTAATTATCGTTGCAATGATTTGTTTGGGTCGCAAATGACAGACGCGAGTGTGAAGATTCTTCGAAAGTTATCGTACACCGCACTGGGCAGGTCGATGAATGATGATGGATTCACGTCAGTGTTCATTCAAAAATATAATTTCCGCTGCCGTTGATCAAATACATTGGCACAGTTGCGTGGGCGTGTGAAACGCCTGAGTGGATGTAAACTGTCGAATGGGTTTGATTGTTTGAGGTTTTTACATCGAATGGGTTTGCCTGGGTCGGACACGATAACAATTGTCGACGATGCTACGATTGACGTTTGACTGCTTTGCTATTTCGATGTGTCGTCAGCACCACTTGGCGACATCTCGAACGCAAATCAATTGCTGGTTCGCTTCTGAATCGCATTGTTCTCGGACTATTTGTTTGCCAATCGATTTCATGCGTCGATCACGATCGCCGACAATTAACCATTTTTTCGCCTAAATGTCAACTCAAATATGCCGTCAATTAACACCAGCCGGGCAGTGTGAATTTCATAATGTTTGCCGTTGAATGCCAGAGACAATGCCCCAAAGTGTGGCACCGGCACGCGCACAGATGGCGAATATGGGCTGTTTGCTCGTCGATAGTGTCGGTTGAGCGAAGCGACCTGGTCACAATTGGCTTTTATCGCATTCGAAATGGATGACCTTTCACCTCATCCGGTGTCGCTCATGCGAATTGGAAAAAAACCAATGGAAAATTCAAGCATTTTTCGCACGTCATTGATTGTGAACTCAGTTCTGGGCGCTTCAAAATGAGGTCGAAAGATAATTCGAAACTCGTCCATTTCTTCTGTTGAGTTTCCTTTCCTTGGAATAAAATGGGAAAAAGCACATTTCATTCAGACATTTACCGAAAAAACGACAGCTAAAAATGAAATTCAGCGAAAACATCATGGCCATTTGCACGCGCGAAGTTCCACAGCAAGTGGCTCCACGAAAGAAAAAACCAGCACAATTCGCAAAATACGATGAAGTCAAGTCAAACGAATCAAAGTATGAAAAAAAGAAGAAAAAATTGCGAAGAGAAATTCAATTTGAATATCTTCCATTGCGTGGCTCAATTAAATTATCCGTATGCCTGTCATTGTAGCGTATTCTTCGTCGAGCGCATCAATGACGCAAGCACTGTAAGGCGCCAATTTCAACCGAAACACCTGCACGATGCCCCATTCGCTGCCACTGTCGAACGAAAGATGAAAGACTGTCAACGCGCGGTACAAAAGCTCAATGGACGGTAATGTGATATTTTCTCGAATCGCTCAAATTCAATTTTAAATGAAAGAAGTGAATATCGAGTTTTTAATTCGAGCCATGAGCGAAATCTCAGCTGACGGATTCGCGTCGCATCGTGTGAGTCATTTGGATGAATTTTAGACGAGTGCGAGCGTCACAAAGTCATTGCGAATCGTCATTGAAGGGCCCACCACAAACATCCGCAATTATGAAGAGCTGCTCAAACACTTGTCATTCGAAATTCGAAAAGACATCCCAAAGCGCAAAAAAGAAACAATCGCGTTACTTTTTCCCATCAAAAATTGATCGTGGAGAAATGTTGATGAAATTTCAATGAGTTTTGCCGCCATTGATTTTCTCAACATTTCCAATGCAATCATCATCGGTCCCATCGAGTGAAGTGGGTGTTTGTCGAGAAAAGCGAAAGTGATTGAAATTCAAGTTAAGTAAACCGCTACCCTTCGCCATAATTCACTTTCTGCCGTCTCACACCACGCGCGGTACTCGTTCAGTGTCGCTCCATTGATTTCGAGAACAACACAGGAAGCGAAAAAGGAAAGAAAAAACTCAATGGAAAAATACTTCAGTGTTTTGTCCTTGCCATCGATTTTGCAGAGCTTCGTTTTCATTCATGCAATTGTCGTTGTGGCTGAGTGCCTAGTTTGTGATATTTTGTAGCAGACGCGGAACTCTTTGTGCATTTTTGTCGACGGTGAACGGTGAATGGCAGCGATAACTGAATTGAACGGATCGAATGAAAACGTTTGGGATGAGCTTTCGGTGGGCCTGGACCAGGAAAATCGGTCGAGCACATCGAACGGGAATTTCTTTTATTGCCGATGATTCGGCTTGGTGAATCGATGTTCGAGCGAGAAATGAAGATTTCATTGGAATATGACCTGGTCGGATTGACTTGGATTGAATTGTCTTTCTGCCCAATAATCATCTGTTTTAATAAAGTCTCACCAAATGATGGATTCGTTCAAGGTGAGCCCCTCTGGCCGAATCTACGATAATCATCCGAAGGTCGTCTGGGCGAATGTGGAGCTTAAAGCCAGACTCTTTTCTCACAAATCTGGATTTTCCACCGTCGATTCGCTCCCAACCGAATAAACTGCCAGCAATTTGAGTATTTTTAGCAAGTCTCACGCGTGCCACCGCAGAGGTGATCAATTAATTTGCGACAAATTAGTCGCCGGCTAGCAGCACCAAGAATATCAATCCATCTGGCGCAGCTTATTGGCTGGGATATGCCAATTGTTGACGGCTTTATTCGAAATTGGTGACATTGTGAAATGACAAAGCCGAAAATAAACTAAACAAGCCCACCCGTCCAGTGCTAATAGCTTCGTCGCTCAGAGAAAAACAAAACCGGTCAAAAACCCACCAAATTCACAGCACAAGCCCATCATTGTTTCAGCCCATCGTATCAATGCCCCGTTTGTTCGTGAATAGGCATTTCTCGCGAAAGTTAAAATAACATCGGAATAATTTGTTGTTGTTGTTTCTCAGTCGCAGTGACCATCTGTCATCTGAAAACTAATGATTTGATCGCGAATTCTGAGCGAGGCTACCTTGCGAAATTAAAAGTAATTAAGCTGCTGGCGTTTTATCTTCGACCAGAACGCGTTCCAGCAAATTCATCAATTCACGACCGTCGGCTAATTATAGTTTTTTTTTGATAATTTCGTGGTTTAATTATCGCCCGTTCGAAACGGTGAACGATATCCGATGGCATTGCCTATTGCGCAATTTTGAATGGTGATCGATGCAGGTGCAGAGAGTCTCAGTGAAATCGTAACAGTTGACGGAATGCGGAACAAACTTATGCAAAAACGGTCACATGCAAGCGATTGGGCAATGACCAACGGATCGTTCCGACAGACCATTGAACGTGAGTCACTGCTGAAAGGTGAAATCGAAGCGATCCGTTCGCTAACCTCTGTCTATAATCGCATCGAAACCACCCGTCCACGGTTCAATGCTCACATCGACTGGATGTGCGGTTGCCCTTGAGATTCGCCGGCACATTTGATTTGATTCGATTTCTTGATTCCATTTCTGATTGTGATTTGCGACTTAGGTGGTTTTCAGTTGGGCTTTGTGTGTTGTGCGGTGCTGCGTTCCGGGCGGGTTGTTTATTCATCGCAAACCCCAAGTGTGTCGATTATATTAGCCTTCTGATTGGCACCGCATCGTATCCCATGGTATCGCAGCTTCTTCGATCGCAGTCAAGCGAAAATGGGAAACGTGAAAAACACATCGAAAGAACCAGAAAAAAAGAAATGGGCAAACCCACCGAATGGGGGAGGCAGAAGAAAGCGGAATCAGAAAAGCAATAATTGAATGATTGAATTTTCAATGAGAAACATACACGCATTTGATTAAATTCCAGAACGATATTGCGATGTTGTTTATTTATGGCGTTATTTATTTTTCCATTTCAACTAATCTACTTCATCGATGGCCTGCTCACGTTTGCTTGTTGGTTTTTCCAATTCGATGGCGTTTTCATTCTTTTGGCAGATCCTTTTATTTTCTTTACTTCCATTTTGTTTTTGCGGTTTGCTTGTTTCTTTGCTGTTTCATCTTTGACTCTTATCTTTTCGCAAATTTCCTATTCGCTTTTTCAATTGAACGAAAGAATTATGAAGGCGGCTGTCATCCAAGACATCACCACATTTCGATTTGCAATGCTGATTGACGGGTGAGTTCAAATGAAAACACCATTTAATTCGTAATTTGAAAGTCATTATTTGCGGTCGCTCAGTTTTGCGTCATCATGAGGTCTCGAACTGTAGGTTGAATGGGATTATGGGGACGGTACAGGTGGGCTCTGTGTCTTTTTGTAGGTCGAGTGGAATTTGACCATTTTTGAGCCACTTCCCACACGGAGAAGAAGGTTGGTCATATCGATCCCATTCAATTAGCACTCTTTGACTGTCTAGGGTTCCTACCATCTTGGAGCTGTCGGTCTTAAATCGACTGAATGAACTCATGAACGATTCGCGTTGAAACAAAAGGTAAGGCAAGAATCCATTCCTCCTCCTTGCTTGACTTCTAAGAAGTCTTCCAGGACACTCTTCTGGTGCATTCTAGCTGAGTCATGGGCACAGTCAACGTGTCCACTGAGTCATATCCACTGATTCACACGCTTCTCTCAGAAGATCGTGCCATGAAATGAAAATCAATTAATTGACTCATCAAATGGAAGATTCCTTGATGAGTCGCTGATGTAAAACAAAACCTCTTCGATGACAGACAATATCCAACAATAGTTCACAATCAACTCATGGAATGCGCAGAGCCTTCACATACCAACCAACTGACCGAACGAGCGAGAAATGTGCTAATTGCCCCCAAATTCACACATTATCCGAAGCATACCCACCATTCTCACGTTTCGTTTCAATATAAATAGAATGCAAACATCCGAACCGATCATCAGTGTTTTAATCTTCGTCAAACAGTTAGTGTCACCGCAGACGCAAAGTGGAAAAAAGTGAATTTCTCGATATTTTATTAACATTTCTTCGTTTTACACATCGTAAATTCTCACGATCAAAATGAAAAGCTTCATTGTGCTGTGCTTGTTGGCCATTGGCATTGCATGTGCAATGGCATTTCCGGCATCAACTGATGCGAAACCGTTTGATTTAAAATCGTCTGGAACGACAACGACGGAAGATAAAGCAAGCGGAAGTGGGAACACCGAAGCGCCAGTGGATGAGAAGGTGGAGGCAATGAAGGTGGCGGAAACTAGGAACTCGTCCGGTCGAAAGGATCGTCAGTATTACTACTCGGATTATTACCCATCGTTCCCATCCTATCAGTACTACCAGCAGCAGCAACCTCAAATCTACTACCCATCGTACAACTCGTACCCGACGTACCAATACCAGTCGCAATACCCATCGCAATACCCATCGCAATACCCATCGCAATACCCATCGCAATACCAGCCGCAATATCAGTCGCAGTACCCATCGCAGTTCCTCTTGCAACCTCAGCACCAGCTTCAGGTTCAGCCTCAACCGCAACCAGAGCCCCAACAGCCATTCAATCAAAACGGCTTGGCCGGCCCGAACGGTGTCGATTACAACAAAAACAAAAACAAAAACAAGAAGAAGAACTCAAATCGTCGCAAGTACGGTGCCACCACCCAACGCTACACCGTTTGGGATTTGGCCAGAAAATGAACGTGCAGCATCAATCCAATGGGACGCACACACTGACTTGGCTTCAGTTCTGAAAGCATCGACGGGAGAGGTGCGAGGGGCCGAGAATCGTTCTGATTGGACGGCATGGTTAACGCTTCATTTGCACCGCATCGTCGTTGCATTGCGTGCTTGTGATATTTTCGCATTCATTTTCGTATATTAATTTATTTTTATTTTTATTTTTATTTTTTTGTTATTATTTCTTTTCCGTTTTCTTCTTTCAACTCTTCGCTAATATGTTTCGGTTGTAATTGTGGCATCGCATATCGCGACGACTGCAAATGTTTGTCGATTTCATTAAAGCGTAGTAATTTTTAAGTTTTGCAAATGATTTTTGTCAATTTTTCGGCAATTTTTTTTGTAAATAAAAAACATTTGATTGTTTACAAAACAACGTATTTCTCTCGGGTTCGCTGAGGAACGATGGATTCCATTGTGGATGCGTCACGAGACGGTCGCTCAAGGCGACGAATGTTTTGGTTTTGAACGTTTTGGCTGCGGTGTGTTCAAACAATGTCAATGCCGGTGGTTGACATTGAGCGCTTTCAAATGACGATGAGCAGGAAGGAACTCAGACTTCATTCATGAAGTTGCTTTGTGAATCGATGAATAGGCGGAAGCGGGAGGATAATTTTCAGGAGGCTTTCACAAATCAACGCACTTTGGGGTAGGTCGGAAGGAAGTAGATGACATTGTGAGCCGTCAACGAGCTGAGATGGGTGGAGATGGGTGGAGATGGCTTGAAAGGAGCTTTCTAGCCTTGAAGATGAGGTGATTATGATCTTTTGGTCGACATTCTTTCTCAGTCTTCAAGAAGAGGCAGCTTCTGCGCAAACGCTTCGAAAAAGTGCAATTTAACCCACGAATCCTCAACAGAATCTCGTGCAAACCCAAAATCCCTATAAGAGAAACCCAATCGCCCCAAAGTCAAATCAAATAATTGAGTGACATCGGATCACAATGCCTCGTGATTGAGCTTAACCAAGCCCAAAACATGATTTTTCAACAACAGCAAAAAAAGAGAGAAAAAGAAGACGAAGCAAATGAATCTCGGAAAAAGAAATTGAAGAAAATCCCTAAAAATAGCCGAATTTCCCCACGAAGATGTGCTTTGATAGCGTGCTTGATCACACATCATGCATGCGATGGAACCGAATGTGTTGCCATTGCCATTGCCATTACCATTGCCGTTGCCACTCACAATGAAAAATATTGCCAGATTAAAGATTAAAATATATATCTGACGATATCGTTACTGTGGTTTCATACATCATAACTTGCGTCTCTTTCCCGCCATGCGGAGGCTTTCATTCCCGGCAATGAATATACGGAAGACCGAATTTATATTACCCATCTTTATTCCATTCATTTTGTTATGTTTGGCTCTCTGGCGGTATCGGCAGTTGACTCACTGGCTGGCTGACTGACTGGCTCGGATTGGATGGGTTGTGTAATAGAAATTTGAGATTTATCTTTCATCCCGCAGCTCAACTAAGCTATTTTTATGTTTATATTTCCGTCGCAGGCGAGAGCTCCACCAACACATCGCTCAAAGGTAAGTAGTGGTGGCTGTTGTCATCATCTCGTTGTTTCCATTGTCCCCTTTTGCATCTCGTCTGTTACCGTCTCCGCCACCACCGAAGCATGTTCGCCACCAGCGACTCAAACTTGAAATACCAGGTGTGTGTGTCGTGATGAGGTGTGGATGTGTGTGCGTGTGCTTGTTTTCATGTTTCAAACCATCCGGTTGTATCGTGTCGGAAGTTTGACGACGGGCAACCGTTCGAGCTCATAACAGAATTATGTGCATTTGATGGTCGTGTTAGTGTGCGGTTGATTTCTGGTGAAAATTAATTCGGTAAGGCAGCGCCACAGCATGGCAACTGGATCTGTTTGGCCCTTCCGGCAAACCATAAACACATTTTATTGGATCGAAACCATCCCATGAACGGCTTCATATCGCCCGAATAATGATTGTCATCGTTATTAGAAAATTTAATTACACAGTTGGATGGTGCATGCGTTCCCCAGCTGTGCCCTTGATGTTCTGGGCCGTGTGTTTGCCTCCTGAGCTTTGCTAGAATGTTTGCATCTGAAATGCGGGGGGTCTGCCGGATGTCAGATGTTTGTTCTAATTGTCGAATAATGGACATCCATTCGTACTCTGGTTTTGATGATATATTTCCATTGGAATTTTATCAGGCGACCTTGTTACGAGCTACGATACTGGATTCACTCTTTCAACTCTCACTCGAATTCATCTTCGGTGGCAGACAAGGCTGTCACTTTTCGAATTGAAATTGACATTCAGTCCAAGTAGTGGAAACGATGCGACAATTTTATAAACTATTCCAACATCGAATGATGAATGTTCGATGAATGATTCATGCGGTTTATATGAAATATTCAATCCGATCACGATAATCATATTCCATTGAAAGAGATTCGAATTTCGCATACAAAAATAACCACAATATTTCAAGAAAGACGTTGTATGAGTCTGCAAGCACAAGATAGTCCCGCTGAATCAAGTTTCCACCCGCTCTCAATTTGCATCAAGCCCGGAGAAGAATCACACAAGAAATCAAAAGAGATGAATGGAGAAGTGGAATGCCGTCATGACGTCGAGAGCTCCAGGCCTTTCGCCAGCCTAAATGAAATTACTGTCGACGGAAAGCGTGAATCGAGCGCTCAAAGTGTGAAAAATGGTGCGGACCATTCCACAGCATGCAAATAATAAATGTTATTAATTCATAGAGCGTCGCCTAAATAGATTTCTTGAAAGGCATTATTCATGCCATTAATTGAAATGCATAAAATCTGCGCAAAAAGCGATCAACCATCGGAAAGTTGCCGAGCAAAAACAAAAGCACCGAAAAGCATCATCACAAAAAACGTTTCGAAAAGAATTTTCCGGCTTTCAAACGTCTTTTGTTGTTGACTGGTGCTGCTGTAGCTGCTACCACCGTCGCTGCTTTATGTCCGTCGTTGCCATTCGCTGATTTGTCGAGTGTTTTTATGATTTTCTTTCTCACTTTTGTGTGATGCGAAGAAATTCACTTGAAAAAAACTGGGACATTGCAACATTCGCGCAAATTACATAAAATGGGAAAATTATTCAATTTCAGGCAATGCGATTTTGTGCAAGCGACCAGAATTCCATGGTTTTTACATCGAATTGAAGCAAGAGAGCTCATAGATTCCAGCACCATTGCGAGAGGATGTCATTTGCGCTGAAAGAGATTTCTCGTCTGCGTTGGTGCATTCAGGATCATGGAATGAAATGCCTGCAGGTAATCAACCACCTCAACCCCACCCCATGCCATCCAATCAACATGAAGCAAAACCAATTGGATTCCCAAATGAAATGAAAATATTATTGCTCCGACGATGCGATGAGCCAAATGAGAAACTCAAGTGTTGAAGCAAAATATGGGAAATCACCCGTTTTTTTTTTCGTCGGAAGACGACGCTTATCATTTAAGCGACGTTTTTTTCAATGGAATTTGTGTCTCGGTCGGGTGCGGATTGTTAACATTGTTGAGTCCTCGCTGAGATTCAAGTGGGAAATTTATTTGAGAATTTCAAGTGTTAAATCACGTCGTACGTGAACAGGTGTCACGAGCAAGCACCGCATTTTCAAATTGGGCGATTTGTTTTGTTGTCCAGTCTTGCTGTGGCTCTCCGGTGGGTCATCCAAGTGCCTGACAGCTGAGTGTCGACGAAAGCCAAATTCAGAGGTGATTTTATCACCGTCATCATCCATCTCCCCATCAGCTTCATCATCCAAGGATAACCTCCTCCTCTTCTAAGCAAGTCAACCGTATGAATCATCGAATCATTGCAATTATTCCGAGAAATGCATTCGCATTCACAACACAATCGTCTAAACGTGTCGGAACAGGTTCATCAAGTGTTATCATCGTAATTATAGCAATCTTGCATGTGTTGTTTCCGATGATGAGCAGCCTGGAGGGAGTTTGGGGAACGGAAGAAGTCAATACTCTGACGAGCAGAACATTAATTCTAATGAAACGGTATCAGTGTTGATCCGTTCTAACGCTTTGCACACGTCCCGATGCTGCCATTGTTCCGTCCCAGCAAGTATGCGATTATCTGCAATATATTCAAATCGCTTTTATGGGATTCATTTGAAATTGGCTTAATTCTTGTCGGAGTGTGAGTGAATTGTTAATTCATGACCAAGCTGTGTTTGCCTGGCGCTCCGCTCCATTCCAGGAACATTTTCCGAATCTTCTTGAGCTGAACTGAGCTGACTGTCTCAAAACCCCCCCATTCGCAACAATACCAATCAGGAACATGTCTTTCGCAAGGCATCATCATTGAATTACTTTGCTTTGAAAATCATCGAGAACAATGACTGAACCAGAAGCCGACGATGAGAAAAGAAAACAAAGGAAAAGTCAAGGGAAAATATGAAAAATTCATTGAAAAAACAAATTATCGCATCACCACTT